>BCLG01001813.1:1495-11634 GCA_001602295.1 Zoysia matrella
ACTTCTCTAGTTAGGATATTACTTAAAGCTCAGTGAGCTGTGTCTCTTCTATGCCTAAAGAAGTTCTGTGCTATAATAGTTCTCTGTTTAGACTCAGAATTTCTGATGCATGGTTCATCCTAAATGGTGGTCTTCAATACATGTTGCAGCCACTCAATCTTTTAACTTAGTACTACTATCCAGCTGATATACTCTCAACATACTTTACGCAGGATATGTTTGGAATAATTCCTGGTGATACAGATTACAGGATATTTGCTGAAGACATTACAAACATTCCTGGACTTGATATCATCTTTGTTTTGGGTGGTTATTTCTATCATACTTCGTATGATACGTTGGAGAATCTATTGTAAGTATTAAGCTATTGCCCCAAGAAAACATTCTAAAATTTCGTATGAAAAATGTAATTGTAAATTTCATTTTTCTATACCAGACCTGGAAGTATTCAAGCACGTGGTGAAAATTTGTTCAACCTGGTGAAGGCATTCACAAATTCCATGCTGTCAAAAGAAAACTTACCCAGTAAAGCTGCTTCAGATGGAATTGAAGATTTGCGAGCTGTATTTTTTGATTACTTAACTTGGTTCATGGTATGTTTATTCTGCATTCCAACAAAATTACAGAACAATAGTAGTTGGATTTGAATGTTCTCCACAATTGTTTTCTTATCCCACTTGTCACATGCCGTTTGTTTCTGTGGCCTCTTGTGATCTTCGAGTGACTTCACATCCTCTGTTCCTGTATACAGGTTTTCTATTCTCGTGACATCTCTCTGATCCTTCACAGTCTGCCAATAGCCATTTTTCTCGTCATGCCACTGTTTCTGAAGTTCCCACATGTTACATTGATGTCATGGTCTGTAAGTCTACTTGGTTTGATGAGAGGTAACTACTGACATATGCATTTAATATATTATCATATAATATTGTGTACAGTTGGTCATGTTGGTAGTTCAACTTTTGTGTGTGAAGCAAATATTGGAATAAAATTTTATTCATTTTGACTTACATAAACTCTAGTTATATAATCTCCTTATGAGTTTGTGACATGCATTCTGGATTTACTTGTAGCGTGAGCTAAGGTGTGCTCTGAATCTAATCTTTTCATGAAACATGTATATTTCTTTTGAATTCTTCATTGTGCTTTTGGAATGTCTGAAATTTATAAAATTTGCTTAACTGTGTTAAACCATTTTTGAACATGGGAATTCCATATTTCTTCAAATAAATAACCTTTTTTTAACCAAAGTACAACAAGGGAGGCTCCTTCTGTGGTAGATATTAATATAGGAAATAAAATATCAAACCAAGCACTCCAAAAACCAATGGGCAAACCCATCACCTAGGATGGAAGCAGGTTCAAGCCAGCAAAAAGAACTATTTGCAAGGGCCATCTGTACAACCGAATAACGCTATTGAAAAGAAGTTGTTTGTCTTGTTGCTCAACAAATCCATGTTTCCAACTCTGGAAGTTGTTCCTTTGCTTCCATATGGACCAAGCCCCCAGCACGAATATTTTCATGTAAGAATAGGCTTGAGCACTGCTGCTAGATCAGATCAAAGTTCCACTTCCAGTTGATGTTTAGAAGATGTCTCCAGCATTCTCGACTTAATGGACTAGTTTCCTCCCTGTTTTCTAAACATAGAACACAGTTTTAATTGTTTACTTCCAGTTTGTGTTTTTTTTTCTCCTTAGAATATTTCTAATGTTGAGCCTATCTGTTAGCAGCAGCCATGTATAAACCCTGAGTTTTTGAACAGCTGGAATCCCAAATCTAAATGAACAGTTTCAAAGAGAAAACCTGATTAGGTTGTAGCATTATCGCTAAGCAACTTTACTACACTATATACTTCTGTGTGCAATGTCATGCTGGCCAACTAACATTTATTTTATATTCTTTTTCACAAAACAGAGGATAACGTCTCACATTTGGTTTCAGGAATGTTTCTTCATGCATTTAGTGTCATCCTTGCAATATTTATCCCTGCTGTGGCTGCAGCATTAAGATTGCTATTCACGAAGAATGCAATGAATTGGTAATTATTGATCTCTCTGGTAACTTTTTTGTTGAGGGGTATTTCAGTGCTCTGATGAATAATCATTTAGTCTGAATTGGATGTACCGACTACTCAGCTTCCACAATGTTGCTTCAGATTTGTGATATACTTTTTGTGGAGACTATATTACAAACCTGTTTTGATTTCATGTGCATATAGCTTGTGGACATTTTGCTTCCCTTCCCCAGCAGGTTACGTGTTGAGCAGAATAAAATATGCATTTTAAGGGGTTATCTATCTGTTTCCAGTCTGACGTATGATATATATTGCACTATCTTGCATTTTGTTTTGAAATCCACTATCTTGCATTTAGGTGATCTATCACTTGCATGCAAGAAAGTACTATGAATCTCTGTATGAGATGCTTGTCCAAGCTTGCATTTATGTTTTATTTCCTTTTGGAAATGTGAACCTCTGATGCATTTCTGAAAACGGGCTTTTAGTTGTCACATGATGTTGTTATGACCGGCATCCACTACGGCAAGTGCCAGCCAGCCGGCACACAGGGGGGCGCCGCCCTAGCCGGTCCCACCTAGTGGATAAGACCAGCCCTTATTATCATTTCCCTATTTTCTCTTATTTAGGATAATCCTTCCTTTTATTTAGAATCTCTAATTTGTGGAGGTCCTTTAATTTAGGAGTCGAGTGGATAGGATCAGATCCTCTAATATAGGATCTTAGTTAGCCCGAGAGGCTATAAATAAGCTGTAAACCTCATTGGAGAAATCAAGCAGAAGCAGCACTTTGGCTGCCAGCTTCAACAGAAGCACCGCCGCCCAGATTCCCTCGGGCGCCGTGTCCATCACGGCGCCTTCTCGCTCTCACCGCCTTCTGAGGCCACGTCCTCCTCTCTTCCACCCTTACAATCTCCGCAACCGGTCCGGTAGAAACTCTAGTTCTACCAATTTGGTATCATCGATGTCAGGTCCTCCGCCCACCACCTCCCTGCCACCGCCGCCCACCACCCTGTCACCGCGGTCCACCTCCAGCTCAGCGCCGCCGTGGACCGGCATCCACTACGGCAAGCGCCAACCAGCCGGCGGTCAGGGGTATAGCTGGGCAAACGGGCCGCCTGGCTCGGCACGGCTTGGCTCGTCTGTCGGTACGGCCCGTTAAGGCACGGCCTGTTGAGGCACGTCAGGCCTCGTGGGTCGTGCCAAACTAGGCCACGGGCTAAGGTGCTGACCCGTGGCACGGCCCGTTTACCTCACCCGGGCCGATATGGGCCGTGTCGGCACGGTCGGCCCACCGTGCTGGCAGCCCACCATGCTGTAAACAGGTGAAAAAAGGCAAAAATTGGTGGCCGCCGCGGTTCGAACTTGGCACCTAGGCGTTGGGAGCTAACGAACTAACCACTCCACTGCACTAAATTGTTTGTTTGTTGTATAGAACTAAAATATATTTATACAAAACTAATATCGGGCCGTGCCGTGATGGGCCGCGTGCTTGACCTTCGGCCCAGGGCTCGGCACGGCCCGAGCACGGTGCCGACCGGTCCGTGCTGTGTTTGGGCCGTGTCAAAGTGACTGGGCTGAGATGTGGCCCATTTGGTAAGGCCCAGTTGCCCAGATATAGCCAGGGGGCGCATCAGCCAGCCAGCACACAGGGGGGTGCCGCCCCAGCCGGTCGCACTTAGTGGATAAGACCAGCCCTCATTATCTTTTCTTTATTCTCTTATTTAGGATAATCCTTTCTTTTATTTAGGATCTCTAATTTGTGGAGGTCCTTTAATTTAGGAGTCGAGTGGATAGGATCAGATCCTCTAATATAGGATACTTAGTTAGCCCGAGAGGCTATAAATAAGCTGTAAACCTCATTGGAGAAATCAAGCAGAAGCAGCACTTTGGCTGCCAGCTTCAACAGAAGCACCGCCGCCCAGAGTCCCTCGGGCGTCGTGTCCATCATGGCACCTCGCTCTCGCCGCCTTTCGAGGCCGCGTCCTCCTCTCTTCCACCCGTACAATCTCCGCAGCCGGTCCGGTAGAAACCCTAGTTCTACCAGATGTTGTACTTGAATATTTATTCGACACATTTTTCAAGTTATTGTGAATGTCCCCTAGCTCTGGATGATTTATTCTTTATTGAAGCAAATGGTTCCTTTTTATTTTGACCTCCATTTCATAATGTTTGTCAAGTTCAACTACCTAGGAGGTCCAAGAACTGGATAAATTATTTGAGAATTGGATTATTGATCTTGTTACACTTTTGATCTATACAATGGTTGTAAACTGAATAATATTCTATGAAATATACATCCGAGTCCAGTTCAAAGAAGTGGGAGCTACATATCGGCCTGCTTTTTTTTAGATATGCAGACCAGACAAACATTGTGAAATGTATGTTCTTACTTGAAAGTATTCACTCGACTTACCATTATTATATGTTGTGATGCAGGTTTGCTCATCCTTATTTGGCGTTCCTTATGTTTGTCCCTGCTTCACTTGTTGGTCTATTGCTGCCAAGGATTGCATTGGTAATTTCCTTGAATCATATGTTTTGTGCTTATCCTTTTCCTCTTTATTTTGTGGTATGTGCTTGTCTATTAGGGGTGTAAAATAGAGACCATGAAGTTGCCCTTCACTTTTGTGAAACTAATTCTTTTTTTGAACTAAAGATGTTCGGAGGGTAAACTTAGGTGCACCTTTTTGCACCCCTATTGTCTATTCTGTACTTTTTGAACTATTCACGATGAAAAGAAAACCAAAAAAAAAAGGACCCCATCAGAACTCCAAAGTTAAGCGTGTTTGGGTGAGAGTAGGTTTGAAAACAGGTTGAAAAAGTGGTAAGGTAGTGTTTGGTTGGTTGTATAGAACTCATCCTGGTTGGGATGGTTCAGGTGACGAGATGATCCTGGATGGGATGGTTCAAGCTGGATGTTTGGTTAGCTGTACAGGATGGTACATGATTGTGTTTGGTTGAACGTACGAAATGGTACAAGTTTATGTTTGATTGCTTAAAATATTTATACTTATATGATATATAACTAAATATTTTTGAATAAAAATATTTTAATATTTGTGGATATTAAAAAATACAATAATTTGCACTAATTATTAATTAATTACAATTAATTATAACTTTATTTGTCACAAATAATATTAAAATACATATAAAAATAAATCTTTATAACTAATAATATCTAATTATAATTAATTTTACATTAATAAATCGTAATAACAACTAATAATCACTAATTGTGAGTGATTAGCAGGACTAACAAAGCTGGACGAGATCGTTCGACCATTTTTCTTGAACGGAATGATACAGCATCTAGAAGGAATATTCTCAGAATCTGAATCAACTCATCCTGGATGGAATGGTACAGTTCAGCAACCAAACAACTGAACCTGCATCCATCCAGGATGGTTCCATCCATGGATAGCTTTGTCCAGAAACCAAACACTACCTAAGTGTGGAGCGGGCCGAATCGGATTAGGATCGTGCCAAATTTCTGTTCATTTTAGAACTAAAATGTGATAAGGGCCAGTTTAGTTTGTGAAAGGGCCTGTGGGCTGAGCCCTTTTATCACATCTAATCACAATACCCAACAATGATAACAACAACAAAGCCTTTTAGTCCTAAGCAAGTTGGAGTAGGCTAGAGATGAGTAAAAGTTAATGCACACAACAGTATACATGCAAGTTCTAGTTGTCCTGTCCTGTCGTAGAATTTTATGATATCAATTCTGCTAAAAATATTTGTTAATGATCTTAAATTTGCATATTCCGTTTCATGAAAAGAACATTTTTTTCTAACTCCTTGCTCAGAGATTCCACCTTTCTGTGCTGAAAGTTGAAACTGCACTGCATGAATACATTTTGTGCTTTCTAATGGACATTTTTGTTATGCAACTCCAGGGGCTGTCAGAGCAAGTGCACTTTTGGGGTGCTTTTGGCTTATATTCTCTAATAACTATGGTAAGCTTTTAGCACCTTAACCATTTTTTTTTCCTCGAAAACAGAGAGCTGTGTTTCATTATATTAAGAAAAAGGGACAAGGCCCACGTTACAGAGTTATAGGACTGTTACATTAAAAACAAAAGAAAGAAAAACAACATAGACAATCCTTGACACAGCCTCAAACTATAACGCAGTCTCCTTTAAAGTATCACTGAGGAGTGATATTCCTTTAGCTCCCGCTAGAGACGAAAGTTTGTGTTCTTCCTCTGCTGAGATCAGGGCTTGTGTCACACTAGGAATCCCTCCATCAAAAACACAACAAGTCCTGTGATTACATATAATCCAAGCTCCCAAATTGTTTAGCACCTTAAGCGATGAGTGGATGACTATTGTATTCTCAAGGCTGGTAGTAGAGATCTTTGCCTTGTTTAAATAGTAATTTTGTTTAATGTGTATGCACCACTGATTGATCTAACTTCCATGAGGGATGTTGTTTGAAGTAATGTTAGTCGAGTCACGAGTGACTCAAAATCTGTTGTATTTTAGCATGTTATATGTATAGACAACCATGAGCATGCCTGGTAAAATCACAGCTGTACTTGTTATTGATGAAATAGTAGATCTTCCTATGTTGAGAAAGTTATGTTGTTTCTCAGTGTCTATTTTGAAGTGAGGGGCTGTTTGGATGGAAGCCTTGGTACACTGCCTGGCCAAGTCAGCGATCACAGCCCCATGCACACAAAATATGATGCCTGAGATTGCTGCCTGGCCCATGCAGTTTTCTCTTGGTCCAAACTAAACAGGCTCTGTTTCTAAGAGTGTACACATTTTGTTCTTATTTTTTTTCCTTTCCTTTTGTTATGCAGGCATACACGATAGCTGGGCTTAGTGGAGGTTTTCTAACATTTTTCATTTGCATGTCCATGCTTCTTGGGCGATCTATCTCTACCCTCATCAGGAAGCCATTGAACCAACAATCATTTAAGTATGCAACTCTCTTGATTGATTGTGAATTAATTGTTTCCTTTGTTATCAATTTTCTCTTAAAACTTACATATCTGTTTCCTTTAATAGAATTTATTCTTTTTTATCCTTTTTCCTGCACTATAAGATACCGTACATGCTCTTACCATCACTTGCATTTGTATTGTTTCGCACTAAATGCCTTCAGAAGGCATATATCATCATTCACTTAGTCACTTTGATGAAAACTAATATTTTATGTTGTAACTTGCAAGCATCTTTACATCGCTTTCGTTATCTATAATAATGAACTCATACATGTAAAAGAAAGCATATCTTCATGAATGCGGATCATTGTTTATTTTCTTTTCCCAACTTGTTGGACTTGTCCATGTTTATAGCATCTATAACGGTGCAAGTGGGAGATGCGTGTTCTGGGATCTTCCGGATAGGCTGTTAACCCCACGAACAGTCCATCAACTTGTTTGCTCTAAATCTTTCCCCTGTCACATGTAATAGGATCTTGAACAATAGAACATCATGATGTCATGCTAAATATTCACTGTGTTTGAAATCCTAGAGGTGTTCAGTCATTCAAGTTTGTTAGGTTAACTTTCCCTTTAGGTACGCCTTGAAGGCCCCATATACAATCATCCATGTCGCATACCTTGAAATAGGCACATATGGGGATTTTGTCAGCAAATTCAGCACATAAGGTCTTATATATGGAGTGAGCCATCATGTGGGGGCTGACAACTTTGGAAGGTGGTGTGGACAACTAGCATCGCTTTTTCTTGCTTATTTTTGGACGTTCAACCCCATAGATCATATGTTTGTGTGCAAGGATTGTCTTCCCTGGACCTTGGGTTGTCTACAGAAGAAAGACCACTTCGGCTCCTCTTTCACGTACAGCTGAAAGGTTAACCCCGCACTGGGATGACTGATTTGTGGAGTGATGTTTGTTGAGTCAGAAGTACCCAAATCCACACTCTCTCTCCTGACCCTGTCATCCTCCGTACCATATGGAAGCGTTGAACAAAACGGACGAATATTTATAAATGTTATGGCCACTTAATTTGAACTGATTTTTTAGATTATGTTTTATTTTTTGGTGAGTTGTATGTAGCAGCCAGAGGCAACCCTACACTGGGATGACTGATTTGTGGAGTGATGTATGTTGTGTTAGAAGTACCCAAAGCCACACTTTCTCACTCCTGACCCGGTCATCCTCCGTACCATATGGAAGCATTGAACAAAATGGACGAATATTTATAAATGCTATGGCCACTTAATTTGAACTGATTTTTTAGATTATGTTTTATTTTTTGGTGCGTTGTATGTAGCGTTAGGAATAATAGATGAATGTATTGATAATAGATGAGATGGATGTGATAATAGATGAATACAAAGATAACCTAGGGGCACATATATATAGGCTAGAGAAGGGTAAACCCTTTATATCTCTAACACCGACCCCCCCCCCCTCTTTCAAATGCAAGGCATATGCAATAGCGTTGCAGTTGAAGGAGATTACATGAAAAATTAAGACTAATGACAAAATAAAATTACATCCAAAATCAAAACTCTTCAAAGTCGTCATAGAGTGGAGCCTTGATGATATGTCGAGTCAAGCCGAAGAGATAAAATATGACACTACAGCAAATGTCATGTAGTGAAAAGAGATGATAAAAAAAATACTATTGCAGATGGCTAGTGATAGAAGATGATATGATTCACTACTGCGGATGACAAGTAGCGATATGGGATGATGATGCCAAGAAGATGGTTGCACCAACAATGATAGAGTTAGTGACTCAATGGAATCAACTAACATGATAAAATAAAAAGGCTTGGTGACACCCAAAAATCACAAACCACCAGAGTGTCTGGTACAATGCCGGAGTGTCCGGCACGCTCTCTCGGGTTTGGGGCGTTTAGCCCACCAAAGTGTCCGGCATAGTGCCACGGACGTGCAAGTGGTGCGTTGGCCTGGGATCTGTTTCGGCGTCAACTGGCTGATTGACAAGAATATGTTGACTCTTATGGCATAGACGAACAAGAGGAAAAAAGGTTTGGATGTGGACACAACGGAAGATGAAATCGGATTTAGATTAACATGCAACAGCAGGCACGATGGGTGAATTGCATGACTGGGACAAGAGTAGATCCAGTTGAACGCGCTGCCCATGGCAGAAGGACGACATCGCCGACTAACATGGGTGGATGGACAGCGGAGACGATGATGAACAGTGACGGCGAGATTAACAGGTAGTCGACAAAGATGAATAGTGTGCAGTGGTAAACAGTAGCTGCCAATGAACAGTGCGTTGGAGGAACAGTACCATCGCCGACAGCTAGGGTGGAACTAAAAAAACTAATCTGGCTCTGATTCCATGTTAGGAATAATAGATGAATGTATGATAATAGATGGATTGATAATAGATGAATACAAAGAGAACCTAGGAGCACATATATATAGCTTATATAGCACAGTAGGGGCTTCCCTTACTGTTTTTACTTCAAAAAAACATATATATACTCTAGAGAAGGGTAAACCCTAGACTAATCTGTTACAATAATACCTTTGATTGTTATATCTCTAACATGTAGCAGCTAGAGGGACCTCCACCTTCATTGCCCTGCTGCAGCTAGGCGGTGTAATACTGCTTGAAGCAACTTTTGAGCTCTCGAGACCCTAATCTGTGTGCCTTTGTACTAAGGCCGAGCGTCATGGTGCCATGCCGCACCCTATTGCATGCCATGCTTCCAAGCCATAGGTATGATTAGTGTTGGGTCTGTGCCTGTGAGGGGTTATTTTGGTTAGCACCATCAGTACAAAAAAGACAATCCTTAAAACACCATTAGTAAACAAAACATCCAGAAAATAACACTCTGTGATTCTCTTCATCCTTACATCCTCACGTTTTTACCCTAGCTCCCAACTCCTCACCGATTATGACCGACTGAACCCACCCAGTCATCTCCCCCGACCAGGCCAGCCATCTCCTTGGAAACCCAAGGCGGTGGCGGCATGCTCCATCTCCGTCGGCTAGAATACTCGGAGAGGCTGCAGCTCCTTCCAGGCACGGCGTCGCTACTTCAACCCACACGCGGGAGCGGTGGCCCGGTGAGGACACGGACAGTTGTGGTGGCCCCGACGCGGGCGTAGGTGTAGCAGCCCCAGCTCAAGCGTCGTGTGGGCGCGACAGCATCAGTGA
>BCLG01001813.1:18152-91618 GCA_001602295.1 Zoysia matrella
ACCCCCCCCCCCCCCTAAAACCCCAAAACCCCCTTATCGAGTTTCATCGCCGAAATGCCGCAAGTCACCATCACATTCTAACTAGGTTGAAAAATGTACGAAAATTTCTCATCTCGACCATGTTTCGTTTATCGTTTTTTCGTACTATTTTTGGATAGCCGAAGAAAAAGAAAAACGGTCTGGCCTTTTTTCTTACCGTTTTGGCATAATTTTGTTTTTTACCGTTTTGCCTTGATATGGTAATGAGATCGCATTTGAACATGTTTTATGAAAAATAAAAATTAAAAGTTATGAACTAAACAACCTCTTATTGACCTATGTTGTTGGCTTGTATATTGTGAATTTAATTGTAATTTGTATTATATATATTGTAAAACTTAAAGTAAATGTTAAATATTTATTTTATTTATATTTTTGACATCTTTTTCGGTTACCAACTGTTTTGTTTTGTTTTGAATTTCATCTCTAGCCGTTCATTTTTGTTTTTGGCTTTTTCATTTTCGCTTCCGTCCGATGTTTTTCTGACCGTTCCATCTGTTTTTTAACTGTAACCCTAACCGTCGAACTCCTCTCCTCAATTATTGTCGGCTCCTTAGATCGTTTGGTAAGCTTCCCTGTGATGTTCACGTTTTGTTCCCAGTCCCATCGAGATCTGACATCCGATGCACTGTTTCTGGCCAACTCCAACAAGCCGGCCATGATGTCGTTGGCCACCGCCCCAAGCCACGAGTCGATCTCAGCGGTCGGATTGACACGAAGGCCAGGATCAGATCAAGCGTACCCCTTCACTTTGTTCAACCCAAGCCATCCGATCTGGATGCAAGAGAGTATATCAGAACATAACGTGATTCTTACATCAACATGATGTGATAATACTTTCTTTAATATAATAATGCTGTTATTAGTACTACTGATAATAATAATATTAATAATACTGTTAACATATGTTAATAACAATAATAATATTTATAGTAATAATAGTGTCCTTTTACAATTAGTCCTTGTAACTTTACTAAATTATAAAATAGTCCCTGTCAACTAATAATTTTCGTTTAACCCCTAAAGTACTGTTATAATTATTAATTACATATAAGTTGTTGGAACTATAATTTAATTATGTTTCAGCCCCTGAAACTTTAAAAACGACATAGCATTTCAAGCGTAGCTTCGATTTAGGTGATTGTTGCACCTAAACGACAGCAACATCATGCTCAATGCATTCGTGACAGTCTCATAATGTATTTGATCTGTTGTATGCATGTGTTTAATTGTTTTGTATTTGCTTGTATGCCATGCCAGAGTGTTTAGGCGGATATGTTTCGGACCCATAGTACAAGGATTTCTAGAATGAGAACTTTAAGATCATTGTTGCAAAATCATTGAGCAACAATACTTTTATAAATGCAAGTGTTTTTGATCATCTTGTCCCTCGTCACGAACAGAATGAGGTTCCAGATTGTTCTCTCCAAAACTGACTTCAACACCGGTCATGTCTAGGAACCCGTCGTTGGAGATGGCCTGTTAATCACCGGGCTTGTACCAGGTGAACTCCATGACGTACAACGGCTGCTTGATGCAGTACACGGTGAGCAGCAGCAGCACCGCGTTAAGCAACGCGATGCTGGTGAGCAGACCGAGGCATCGGATCTTCGCGATGAAGCCGCTCGCGCTCCATGACGCTCCGGTCAGGTGGCTATCTTCATCTTGGACTAGAAGACTTCTTTGCGTGCACGCGGCGGTGGGAATCTATGAATTTGGATGCGGACGGCAATTCGCCTTTCGGGAGTTCCTATTGTGTCTTCAAACTCAGGAGCAGCAACTTCTATTTTGGAAGTTTCTATATTTAGGGATCTCATTTAGATAACTGTGGGAGGATTACTTTTTTAATTTGTCCTAACTTTTTATTTAGGAAGTTAATTTAGATAATTGTCGAAAATGCTTTAAGACTTAATGACAAATCATATTTTATATCGGTTTCTATGAAAAAAGACTATCCATGTAATCAATGAAATATAGACCGTCCGATCTCATTGCTAGTGAATAACGTTCATCTGATTCATCCGACATGCTCAATCCTTGAAGAAACTTCAAACCACACCCTTTTGGGCAGCTGTCCCCACGGCTCCGTCGAGACGTATCTTACAATTTGAAGATGCCAAATGTGAGCTTGGGGAGGTTATTGCCTCCAATTGCTTTGAACCGGAGCCTGAATCCTTTTGGGTAACATATACGCACAAGCTGAAAAATGGGACAAGGTCAATAATGTAAAGATGATCATAACAGAGAGGGGTCTAAATAAGATGCCTTACAGTAGTTGGGTCGCGTAATCTGTTCTCTTGAGCTTAGAGATTTTGATCAATCACGTTGCCTGACAAGCTAAAATAAACTACTTAGATTTCTAGGTCTAAATTTTAACATGGTGGAAGAATCTTAAGTTCATTACAATGGTTCGCCCTTCCCTTCGTCAGCTTCGTGGAAGGGGGTGGTGACAGGGTGACTTCGTCAGCAAAACTGGGTTCCGTTACATTGTGCTCACAATGGTTCGCCCATCCCTTCGTCAGCTTCGCGAAAGGGGGTGGTGAATGGTGACAGGGTGACTCGGCCCTGCAGAGAGGGATGTGAAATAAATTGAAAATTATCCTATAGCATTATTGGAGCAGGTAATCAGACGTGGCAACACCACGACATCAGTGTACTCCTTAGACGAGTAAGGCCAATCCAAAATGAGGTTCTAGAGGTTTTGCAACGAGTATTCGCAAGGAAGGCTTTCTTGCCGGCTCCGGATTGGCTCTGCCCTAGTGCAAACCTGGGCCTAAACAACTATTAAAGCCTCATTTGGAATGTACAAATTTCACAGAAATCTCATAGAAATTTCACAAAAAAAAACCGTAAAAATACGAAAAAATTCCTCCATTCCAAACGTGGCCTAATATGAATTTGTATCTGGCACAGATCCTGAACAATGATCGACAAATCATATTCATCACTCAAGTTTCAGTGGAAACTATTCATCGTTCATCTTTACCAAACTTTCAGTGGGTCTCAGACCCTAGAGATCTTCAGGCTTATACAACAGAAACAACCATAGCTTCACTCCAGATTGGCTAAAGAGCTCTTGAATACCGGCCTGTTTCAGCAAACCTCAGTCTTCTGTCTTCAGAGAAGGAAAAAAACAAGTCCCAAACGCATGTAAAGGAACTCCTGCGAACCAAACTGCGTCATTCTAAGGCTGGACAGCTTCAAGAAGCTTCTCATACACTTGTCGTGCTGACAAATCCTCAACCTAAATATGATTCAAATATTTGGTACAAGAGAAATAGTAAGTGAGAGAATACATTGCATGCATCAATGCATGTCGATGGCTTACATAATTAACTCTAGAGAACTGGATATCTTGAATGAAATCAAATTCCACAGTTGTAATGAGCAGTAAGAAGCAAGAACTCACAATCAGAAGCTTCGATTTATTGTTCCATCCCCTTTGAAGGGTCATCTGAGTCAACCTTAAGCCAAGCACCTAATTTAATAAATTATCAGCATAAACATGTTCGCATAATACGGTTCAAGGTTCAAACTATTAATGCTTAAAGACTTCTCCCTGAAGTCAAAATAAGTGGTGTTGTAATTGCAATATCTTTACCATCAAATTCTACTCTAATACATTAGTAAAGCGAAAAAAGTTTGACTTTTGGCAATCATTCTCAAAGACCCAAAACAGATATATATTATATAATGTTAAAGTTCCACCATTGCCAATGCCTAGAGTACCATCAAGAAAAATCACCTTGCCCATAAATTCTAACAATTCACTGTTAGCTTCCCCTCGAGCAGCAGGGGCAGCTACTGCTACTCGAACATCATCAGCGTTCACTCCTGAAAGTACAAACAGTTGGGTCACCACAACAATATTTGGCCAGTAATCTGGGAAATATAGTGAACTTAACAAGATGTCTAAGGAAAGTTGCACCGATTTCCCTAAACAGTGCACACCATGGCCAATTAACGTGATACATACTTGTTATTGCTGAACGCTGTGCCCGGTCTTCCACTTCAATTGCTACTTGGACAAGTCCACCTTCTAATTGAGTGATGCAAGGAGGCACAGGTGCATCCTGCACATTCCATGCCTATATGGTAAGAAAATAGAAAATTTAACTGAAATTATTAAAGGAAGTTTCAGTCAAGGGTAGTAATACATGTGGATTTGTCTCAGCTGCAACTGAACTTAGTGCTCCATCAACAACGTAGATAAAAGGAGCTAGCTCCAGATCCTCTTCTGATCGGTAACAAACAAAAAGGTCACATCCAACACAGTTCATACGGAATTGCTTTTCAAGCTTTCCTTCTCCACTGCATCAAAGATACTTGAAATTACATAATCATCATAACTGTCGTGCAATATGATAACAATCTGAAGCATAATAAGCCTGATGTGGGTTTTTTGAAAGGAAAATGCAAATGAAGGTTTTGGATATGGAACGCAAACACAATTCAATACTTTCATTACTTTGGCATTTGCATACTGTATAATGGCTACTGATGTACAATTATTAAAAAAGCAAGCACATAAAGAAGTGGTGCGGCCACCAGTACAGGTGTCAACTGTGCAAATGCGTGCCAGATAAGCCAAAGTGGTCGTCCCCGTTGGAGGCCCTATCCCTAACCATCTGAGTTGTTGCTCAGTCACCTGCCATATACTTGAATATCACTAACAAGGGTCCAGACTTTAGGGCACCCGCAGCGTTCATGCTAGGAGGGTGCTAAGAGGAGAGAGAAGATGGCTGGCAAGGTGCTATACATTGGTGAGAGGGTGCTATCTTAGCAAAAGCTAGCAGCTGGTGCTAAAGTTAGAAACAGGTGCTAATAGTTGAATATTGTTTCTGTGGTATGAATAGTTGAACAAGGTGCTGGAGAGAGAAGATAGTTGAGAAAAATAATGAGATTTTTATCTTAGTTGGACAAGGTGCTAGGATTTATACATTGGAGAGTTTTGTGCTAAGATAGCACCTAGTGAGGTGGCATGACTAGCAATGTTTATGAATTCTATACGCTGTGGGAGATAATTGTATCCAAATCAGTACTGTATTTAATAATCATAACCTAATGACAATGAAAAGTTCAAGGAGTACTTAAGTGACATATCCAAAGTAGCTCACTGTATTTGATACTCACAACCTGGTTTCAATAAAAGTTCAAGAGGAGTATTTGATGAGTAGAATTTGACTAGCAATCACAATTAAACAAAGTTGTAAGGTATGTTAAATGTACCGCTTTAACATGACTTTTCCTGACTCCTTCACATTTAACCTCGAGAGATGCTTTGCCTTGTCTAGAACATGTGCTCTGTCAGTCTTCCTTTTGGGCATTTTCTGCAATTGGGTATCTTTAGAACAAAGACATCAGAATTGATCAATTGAATATAGTACAGCTGCAACTCAAAAAGTGCAAAAACTAAAAGAAGGCAAGTAGTAGCTAAGCTTGATGAGATTAATAAGAGAATAAGAGAGGTCTACTAACGGACATGTAACACGAACTTTTGAAGGTTACTACTGCACAGGCAAGAAAAAGTGAAAAACTGATTGTTACTAAACTAGTGTGGTTTTTAGCATTACTGGATTTATAGACCATTGACCGCTATGCTCACATATAGAGTTTCCAAAACAAAAGAAGAAACTATGACACAGAAACAGCATGGTTAACGTTCTGCTCGAAGCACTAAAAGAGTATTTTTACTATTCAGGTTTTCTTTATCAGGTAGTAGATCACTAAGTATAACTGTCCAAAGTATGCAACACCTGGTTGTATTGTTGAAAGAAAAAGAATAAAAAGACTCAAGGTATGATGAATGTGGGGAGAAAACACTAATCCGGTCATGTGTCCTGTATGTGCCAATTCAATGAAAATGGACCATAATCATCTTCTGGAACAAGCTTAAATGAATGACAGGACTTGAATTGGTCATAGCCCCATATGATCAATTCCTACTGGGCATCAATGCTTAACTTGGTTGAAAAATAGCAGATCTGGAGAAATTAGCACAAGCGACCACTTGACGAAAATTTGGGGAGAGAGAGGAGGGCTGGGGCTGACCGGTGATGAGGACGTGGGAGGCGCAATGCTTGCAGTAGTAGACGAAGAGGTCGGACTCGGGGCCCTCCGGTAGAGCGTCCTCGCTAGAGTACGTGTGCGTCGTCCGCTTCGGCATCTCCTCCCCTCGCTTTGCTGCCGCCGTCTAGGGCCGAGTGGACTCTGGAGGAAGACCTTTTTTTTTATATAAAAGAGGAAGACATTTCAGGCGCAGGCAATCGGCTGCGGCTTCCCTGTCTCCGCTGCAAATCTCCATCCGTGTCTCCTGCGTTTGAAAAAATCCCGTCCATTCGTTCAAGATGATGGGCCTACTTTCTTTTTTCTTTCTATACCAGCTAACGTCGAGACTAAACAGTTTCCTTAATAGAACTACAAGTTTCGATGTCCGTGTTAATGCTAGGTTTAAAAAACATATCAATTTAAAAAAATAGTATATTAATAATAAAATTTGAATTTTCTCATTCTTCATCATAAATTAGTGATGGAAACTGATTAAGTCAAATGGAGCATTTTTTTTATTTTCTATGAAATTTAATTAATTGCTATAAAATTTCTACGTTTCAGAATATCTTCCTGTTTGACATACATGAATTTGATTTGATAGAAATTTTACAAAAAATTTAAATAAATCAATTTTACTTGCACAGAAAAAAATATAAAAATAAGAATAATTCATGCGTTCCAAATGGGGCTAAGTCCCCCTTAGAAATGTGAATTTTTTTTGTTTTCTATATTTTTTCTATGAAATTAAATTAAAATTTCTATATGATTATGTGAAATTTGTAAGTTTGAAGCACACCGGCAAGAGTCAGATGCTATAAGCGGCACTTGGTTTGGAGCAAGTTGTGTTAGGTGGTATGAGGTTGTTTTTTTTTTATTTGCATGAGGGAAGAGAGACGTGAGTTTGTTTTTAGAAAAAAAAACTTAAGGTCTTCTTTGAAACAAAAGAATTTTTCCTTTTTTATATATTTTTTTTGTGAAATTAAATTAATTCATGTGAAATTTCTGTAAAATTTCTGCGAAAAGGCAGAGAGACGGGACCACGTGACGAGAGGAACTCATGATGCTGGATTTATCTATAGGTCACGAACTTCTTTGGTGGTTGTGTTTTCTAATAACTTTTCTTATATCTCATATATTTAATCTACGTAGTTGTGTTTTGTTAACTAATAATGGTTCATGTGGGTCTAAGATTTGAGAGATCCGAAACAGATTATCCGTTAGATTTGTTAGAAGTGTCTATCGTAAAATTTCATTTGTCAGATTTGTAAGAAGTGATAAATCTGAGTGTATTTTCTGTGTGCACGTAGTTTAACTTATCTCTGTTGGAAAATTTTATCGTGTATACGTAGAAAAGAAAAACTGTGTTTTTTAAAGAGTAGAGATAAATTTTAAAATTACCGAATGAACCGAAATAAAATTATTGAGGGAATTAAAATAAATTATTGAAAAAATAAAATAAAATTACTAAATAAAACCGAAACAAATTACTGAAGGGAGAAAATTATAAAAAAATCAAATAAAATTACTGAATAAATTGATACAAAATCACTAAATTAGAGAAATTTATTAAAGGATCGTAACAAAATTATTAAAAAAATTACAGTGCTCACAGTTTAAGTATGGCTTAGAACAGGTAAGGAACATTTTAGTAACAAAAGTAAACATAGTGGTGGTTAAGGAACAAAAATTAAATTGGATAACTCATAAAGAAATTCAAATTTTGTGGTGGCTAATAAAGAATGCAAATTTTTTCAATGGCTGATTAAGAATTACCCTAAAATTAAACTTTAGTGGAGTATTTAGCATATTTTCTTCTCTATTAATCTGCAATGTATTTTTATGTGGGTCACGTATAACCGGCAATATTTTGATCAGATTAGATATGTTGGCGTGCCTTTTTGTCTCAACGTTAGGCGGTTGAAGGAAAAAAAATATGTTGGCCTGTTGCCTTGAGCGGAGGGACGGATTGCTTCCACGCGGATGGCCTGTCGCCTCGTCTGCGCCCGGGCTTGAGGGAAGCGCTGCGGCGGCGTAAGGTGGAAACGTGGAGTCCACCAGGACGATGACCAGGCGTGATATGTGGGATTTTTGTTTTTTACAATTTAAGACTGGGGCTTCCACAATTCCCCACGAAACGAGTCTGGGCCGGGAAAGAGATTTTTTTATTTATTTTTTAAACAGAAAAAGGAAGGGAATTTTCTTAAAAAAGAATTATATGGCAATGATTGATCTTACTCCCTCTATATCTAAATTGATGTCACCTAACATTAATTTTGATCATTCGTTTTATTCAAAAAAGTTTGATAAATAATATAAAGTTTGTTCTAATTTACTTATTTTTTTTAATTTGACTTAAGTTTTGTATAAAACAAATTCTCAAATTTGACATTAGAAATCAATAGCTGACAACAATTTATAATTAGAGAAAATATATATTACATGAGGTACTTCTATCATCCTCACTTTTCAATACACTTTTTTTTATTACCAATACATCTCTATCTCTTTTTTTCTCGTTTTCAACACGCCACAATTTTTTACCTCTCATTAATTCTTGTGCCCAAACGTAGAATGACAACTAAATTAAGATGGAGTAAGTACAATGTAAAAAAGAATAATATGAAAGTAAAAGCTCCTCCCCTAAACAAAAAAAGGGTGGCTTTTCCCTATATACATCAATGAATTAAAGAAAATTCATTCTATCGAGCGTCTTCCAACGAGCTTTAACATCTTAAAAAAGCTACTCCCTCGATACTTACAATTTAAGTTGTTTTGGACAACGATAGAGTCTCCAAAATATAACTTTCAATTCTATTTTTAAAAAAAATATACTTATGAAAAGTAATAGAGAACATAATTGACATGACCAAGCTCCGGAACGGCTCCTTAGATTCGTAGTCCTAGTCTTTAGGATCCACTATCTCACCCCCCCCCCTCTCTCTCCGGTAGTCTCGTGCTCATTAGCAGGTACGACTACTCATGTATTATATAACTAACTTACGAGATCAATGGAAAGCGTTCATGGTGTCAAAGCAGCATGGTGAAGTTCTTGACTCTCGTTTATGGTGTTAGAGTAGCATGGTAAAGTTCTCTTTCTCTCCACTCTCGTTCATGGTGTCAGAGCAGCATGGTGAAGTTCTTGACAATCCGTTTGCTCATCGATCCGATCTCTCTTTCGCTGATATGGAGAGAATCCTCTTTTTTCTCCCACCGCCTACCCTATTGCCTCCTGCGATTCTGATGCTGACTCTCCTCCCTCGCAGCCGTGGCCGGCTCTATGCCCGCCGCCATCACTCAGCCTGCAGCTTCTCCTGCTCCCTCCTCCGTCCTCTGCAACGTCAACATCAAATCTCATGTCCTTGTCATTTTTTGACATGAACAACTTCCTCCTACACTCAGTGGAGCCGCTTCTTCGATAGGGTTCTCTCAATTTGGCCTGCGGGATCACATTGAAATTCCGCCCAAACGTGCCCCTCGCGACCTTGAATGGCTGATGAACGACGACTGCATCGTCAACTGGTTGTACTCGACACTCTCGAAGGGGATGCTCAACATCATCGTCGAGAAGAAAGACCTGGCTTACCAGGTCCCGCATGACATCCACAGCGTCTTCCTCGACAATCAGCTCACCCGCGCCGTCTATCTCAAGGCTGAGTACAGAAGCCTGTATCAAGGCGAAATGACCATCCACCAGTACTGCAGCCGCCTCAAGCAACTCTCCGATCAACTCCGAGATCTCGGCCAACCTATCAACGAGGACAACTAGGCATTGAACATGTTGCGCGGTCTTAATCCAAAGTATCGCCACACCATCCCCAACATCACATGAAGAGTACCTTTGCTGATGTGGACATCATACCTTCTGATGAGAACTTCAATGAAAATATTCACACACGGTGGATTTGGACTGCAAAAAAGTATAAACTTGCAACAGAAGCCACGACTTCATATAAAATCTAATTTGACGGGTTTAAGTACATTCTGTAAAGCTCACGAAGTCTACTTTCGAATGGATCCAGCCTAACCATTATACCATATCAGAGTCAGTGCTAATCGTTATTTTTTATACAAAAGGTGCTGCGTCACCCTAACTTGGGTCGTTGGCCCGTGTATCAAGTTGAGCCCACTAGAGGCGCGTCCTAGGGTTTGAGCATGACCCCAGCACCTCTGGTCGTCCTCCACCCTATTTAAAGGTGTCAGCCGCCGCTAGGAACACTTTGGTTTTCTTTTGTTATAGTTTAGCTTTTGTGCAAATTTTTTGATCTTCAGTTGCGTCCAACGACCACCTATTAGACAGCTTTTGAGAACCTCACGATTTCATATTTGCCACATCTTGTTCTTGCTTGTTCTTCGATTACTTGTAGGAATTGATCTTCGTGATCAGGTTGATCTTGTTGTTTCGACGAGGTCAATAACCATAAGGAGTTGGTTCTGTGATTGCTAAGTCGTACACGACTTATTCGTTTGTAGTCGGATCGTGAGGGTCGACTCCACTAAATCGATATTTATCACCTCACCGAAAGATCGGGCATCTCAACTCCTATCAAGTGGTATCAGCTTCTAGTTGCTCGGTGAGATTTATCCTCTCTCATTTGTAGTTTCATTCATATTTCTACTGTCCACATAAAAGCCAAAAGAAAAAAAATACTTGTTTCGTTCTGCTGTCCTAGACCTTGAGTCTGTGCATCATTTTTTTCTGTAATTTGCGTTGTTGAATTTGTGGTTGCATTATCGTGTCGTGTTGCTGGTCTTAATGTTTAATCTATTAGAGTTTTGAGTTCTTCTCATGTTCTTGGCTCATAACTATAATAGAAAGAAGAAATCAATTCAGATCAAAGTTTGTTACAAATAACAGATTCGTTACAGATTTTGGTACAGAAGAAAACAACCATATATCTGTGATCTGTTATTTGTTTGGAATGTTTTTGCACAATCTGGAAAGATCTCTGAGTTAACGGATCCAGACTTTCAAAAAAAATTCACACGAGCGTGTCGCAATCACGAAAGAGATTTGATATCTGCTATCTGCATGTTTTTATCTCTGTTTTCATTCCTTCAAAAAGAAAAATAGGACACAGAGAAAGAGAAAAGAAAGGAAAGGAAAAGAAAAAAAAAGAAAAAGAAGTCACAAAAAAGAAAAGGAGTAAAAGAATAGTGACCAAAAAAAGAGAAGAAAAATGAGTTGTTGTTGCTGCTGTCCCGAGCTTTTTTATCATTTATGTGACTACCTTTGTGTCTAGGCTCGTCTCTAGCAGAATTTAACATAGGACCATCAATGTACCGTTGTTGAAACTGTTCAAGCCCCACAGATTACTACAGCAAACAGGTTTTGTGTCTCTAGCAATCGCTCCACCAATCTTCACTGGTTGACATGTTAGTTGCAAATCACCTCTGCTGGTTTGGTAAGAATATGTAAGAACTTGGTTGAGCAGGCTTTAGGAAAACTGAATCGGACACAACCTACCTCGTTGTCAATTTGTTTTGCTGTTTGCTAACCATGACAGGCACAATCAAGAAAAAGGGAGCTGGTTTACACCCCCACCAAGATGTGCAGATGCTTCAACGTGAGGTAAATGATGATATTTTACAAGTCATCAATTCGTCAATACTTTTTTTTGCTGGAAAATTTAATCCTCATGCATACATTGATTGAAAACTGAATATAGATAAAGAATTTGATGCACATGACTTGTCTGAAAAAGAAAAGATTTACATTGCCTCAAGTGTTTTGACTGAAAGTGCTTTTGTTTGAATGGAAATATATTTGTAGGCACAATAAAAAGTTTCAGAATCTTGGAAAGACTTCAAATGTCATTTTAGAGATGTTTTTATTCCTGTATTTTATGCTGATCATTTGCGTGACAAATTAGACAACTTGAAGCAGAATAGTATGACTGTTAAAGAATAATTTCATTACTTTAAGATTTGTGTCATGCTTGGTGACTTAGATGAATGCCGGAAAGATACAATTAGTAGGTTTCTGAATGGTCTCAATTCTGAAATCTAAATTTTGTTCATCTTTAAAACTTACTACTCAATTTCGCACATGTATTTGCTTGCTTGTATTGCTGAAAATCAACTTTTATCGTCTAAAGATACAAGCATGAACAATCACCATCACAAAATTATAAAATATATTGCTGATGTACCTTTATCACAAAAGAAATGTGATAAAGAAGAGTTGTGTGATAGTTTATCTGTTACTAAAATAGCACAACTAGATAGAGAGCACTCGTTTGTTTCTTGTCCTGTGCCTAACATCGTGCAAGAGAGTGGGAATAAGATTGAAGAGGACATTGACCTAGTTGCTGAAATAATAGATAATGATGCTTGTGTGGTGCCTACTTATTTTAGGAGAGTAAGAAAAATGAAACATATTGTGAGTCCCTCACCACATCTCGATCCTCTCATGCTGCTTGTGCTGAACTGCAATTACACAATGTTCATCCTAGTGTTTTACAAAGCCTAGTTGAGCCTCCGATGACTTATGCTTTGTTTCGTAATGCACATTTGTCTTATGATTGTATCAAGTTGTGTGAACAAGTTTCGCTCATCTCAAAAACACAACTAGTGCATGGTGTTCAAAATATTGCAGTTGAGTACACACCTGTTAAGGATAGACCTTTTCATTGCACTGATATGAACGAGAAAAATTTTGAGCTCAGATCTTCTTTAAAAACTTTAAGTTAAATTGAATTTGATGTTCCTTGTAACCTAGGTTATTTGGAGAAAAAAATATTTCAGAATTATAGTTTGCAATGTTTGTACTATGTTTTTCATGCAATTGGTAATATGATGATATTGGAGATTTTTAGTGTCTAAAGTCTTCATATGCTCTAATCTGAAACACAATTTTAAAATGCAAAATCAGAATCAAACAATGGCGTGCACTAACACAATCAATGAATTGAAAAGTCTCTCTAGTTTTGTGTTCTATCAACAGGAGCAGCTTAGGACACACAAGAACGTTTTGTTGGGGCCTGACTTTGTACTCATCACTCGTCTCAATTTGACCACAAGCAATTTTGCCGACCACTGGATCAAGACAAGGACGGCTTGTTATAAAGAAAGAGAGAATGATGAGATCTTATATGTCTTTGCTACGTCACTTGACCGCATCATAAAACCCCCGTAGCCGCCACCTTTCATGATTTCTGAAGGGCACGGTGGTGTGGCGGTTCTTCAATCTGAACTTGAGTCGAAGACGACTCCAAATGAAGCGAGGGAGGATGATGAGATCACATATATATACCCCCTATGGCCTCCACCTTTTGAGATTTCTAGAGAGCACGGTGGCTTTGAATCTATGCTTGAGTCGAGTACGACTCATAATCAAGTGAGAGAGGATGATGAGATCACATAAATACCCTATGGTCTTCACCTTTCATGATTTCAGAAGGGCATGTTGGAGTGGTGGTTTTTGCAATCTAAACTTGAGTCGAGGACGACTCTAATTCAAGTGAGGAGGATGATGTGGACATCGTACCTTCTGATGAAGACTTAAATAGAAATATTCACACACGGTAGATTTTGACTGCAAAAAAGTACAAACTTGCAACGGATGCCACGACTTCATATGAAATTCAATTTGGGAGTTTAAGTACATTCTGAAAAGCTCATGAAGTCTACTTTTATCTAGCCCAACCATTATACCATATCGGAGTCAGTGCCAATCGTCATTTTTATACATAAGGTACTGCGTTACCTCAACTTAGGTTGTTGGCCTGTGTATCAAGCTGAGCCCATTAGAGGCGCGTCTTAGGGTTTGAGGACGATCCTAGCACCCTCTGGTCGTGCTCCACCCTATTTAAAGGTCCCAACCGCCACCAGAAACACTTGGATTTTCTTTTGTTATAGTTTAGTTTTTTTTGCAAACTTTTTAATCTTCAGTTGTGTCCAATGACCACATATTAGACAGCTTTTGAGAACTTCACATTTGAGAGATTTTAGATTTGCCATATCTTGTTCTTGCTTGTTCTTCAATTACTTGCAGAAATTGATCTTCATGATCAGATTGATCTTGCTGTTCAGGCGAGGTCAATAATCATTTGGAGTTGGTTTTGTGACAGCTAAGGCGCACACGACCTGTTCGTTTGTAGTCAGATCGTGAGGGTCGACTCTACCAATTCGATAGTTATCACCTCACTGAAAGATCGGGCATCTCAACCCCTATTATTTGCCGTCCTTCAGGGAGGCCCGCTCACATCTCCTCCTCGAAGAATTTCAAGATGATCAGTCCGTCAAGCTCACTGCCGCTCAACCTATGTTCGCTGGACATGGCCAATCCAGCTCCTTTTCCGCTGACCACTCCAGCGGGTTCCGGCGACCGGGGGAGGGTGCAAATTAGGTGGCGGACGCGGTCACGGCCACGTTCGTGGTGGCGGCGCATCTGTCTCCTCTGGCAGCGGCTCCAACTCGACTGCTGCAACCTACACTAGTGGACGTGGTCAAGCCGCCCCGCCTCCTCATTGGGCTGGGCTCAGCCCATGGACTGGGATGGTCCAGGCCTAGCAAATGCCATTTCGGCCCCCTGCGGCCAGCATCCTTGGGCCATGGCCTGGCATGCCGACTCGCCAGGCGAAGGCGGCCTATTCGCCTGGCCCAGTGGCTGGTTTGAACTCCAGCGCTCCTCCGTCAACTTGTGGGATCAGGCCGCTCTGCTAGCTGTTCTGAACTCCGCGGCCTCTACCACTCCGGCGAGCAACTTAACCTCCCTTTCTCCTCCTTCTCATTCCAGCATCATTGTCAGGGATGGTAAGGCCCTGCCCATATCCTCTGGTGCTTCCTTCATTCCTACTTCTTCATCACCACTTCATCTTTGTAACATTCTTGTATCTCCATCTCTGATCAAGAATTTAATCTCTGTTCGCTCACTTACCTGTGATAATAATGTCTTTGTTGAGTTTGACCCGTGGGCTTTTCTATAAAGGATCTCTCCACCCAGATGGTGATCCTCCGATGTGATTCTGATGGCAACCTGTACCCCATCAGTTTCAGCGCTGCTCGAAGTTTTCTGGCATCCACATCCTCTGTCAAGCTGTGGCATCTCCGGCTCGGTCACCCCAGCGATGCAATAAGACCTTGAGCTCTTTCGATTTCAGTTGTAATAAGACATGTGTACATTTATGACGGTACTTTTAAAAGATAAATCTAATTATATGATTTAAAAATTTCTAAACTTAATAACTTAAAAATTGTATACATTTTATATTTTTAATATTTGATCAAAGCATTGTGTAAAACGAATTGAATTATGAGTAAAGAGAGAGTACTTTTCTAGAGGAGCTGGAAGTCGCAGAGCTAGGCATTAGAGCGGACATTTTTTTTTATCTCTATGCACATTTTAGTGGCCTCTTGCATGGTTAACGAAATCATTTGAAATTTGATCGGTTTTCACTAGTAGGTTGTTTTTTTGTTTAAAAAAATAAAACATTTTAAATTTTGAAAATCGAAAAAATTAAAGGTAAGCTACTGAACCGGTGGGTTTTAGAATTTGAAAATCCAAAACCGATAGAGACTGAAAAAACTCTGTTAATTTACTGTAGTGTTTTGAAAAATTGTATTCAAAATTTGAATTTTGAAGCATTTTTCAATTGGTTTTTCTGGTTTTCAAGAACCGTGAAACCAGTCAATTGAACATCTCAGCGACAAATCTCTCATAATAAAAAAGTCTGTAGCTGTCGTCAGATGCCGCCTATCAACCAAATCACACACGCAAGCATGCCTTCCTCACGGAATCCCTCCTCACTGGGTCACGATGACACCATCACCATCGTTGCCCCGTTTGGGCTGCTCCATGCTGAATCGCGCCGTTGCAGCCTCCTTCCCCTAGATCCAGATGCTTTTGTGGCTCTTTCTTGCACGCCGGATTTCAATGTCGCCACCCACTCTCCTGTGTGGTGAATCCGGCAACATCGTCGGTGTCTTTCACGCATAAGCAACACCCAGTGGAGACAAGATATTGGGACCGAAAGATGGCAAATCTTAGAGGAGCTACCCATGAAGCAAGCGACTTGTGGTGGTGTCGATGGACGTGGAGGAGACCATAACGTCATAGGAGAGCAGCCTTCACGCTCCCTGTACCGCTTCTTTCACAGCTTGATCCGACTCGCTCAAGCTCCACCTGTACATCGCCTGCCCTATCTAGTTCCGACCTGCTAGCTCGGATCTGGATTAAGCGGGTGGCGCTTCTTCCTACCGCCACGGTTTCCCCATTCAAACTGTCTCAGCCTCGTGCGCTACCTTCCAGAAATAGGAGAGGAGCGACACATGCAGGTGTATGTGAACCTGTACGAACTTGATTGGGTGTGTCTCGTCTGTAACTCCAAATTCCTCACGTTGTGAGTACATCTTGTTTTCTTCCCCTCCCACTCTTTGCATGCTGCAATGAACTGTATTTCAGTAAATCAATTAAATTTAGTAGTGTAAAAGAATGCGACTTTTCAATGCTTCTATCCAAGCCATGCGTTATTGGATTTGTTGGAGCACTAGGGTAGTTTTAGATTTGGATGATATTGCGTCAAATTATCTTGTCCGTCTCAGGGCGAATATTGTATAAATTTGTTTTTAACTATAGCTCAACAAATATTAGTACAAACTGCCATGCGTGTATCATAACGTAACCGTGTCATGATATGCTACTCGTAGCGAAACGAGAATGTGTCAGATTGTCTGTCTATATCAAAAAGAAATTGCATCATATTGCTCTGCCGTAGCTAGAAGTGATAAAAGAGTTTAATGCACGGATCCCTTCACAAATTAAATTGATCCTTATCAAATTTTAATTAAAAATAAAAAAATTTGACCAATACTAATTTGATCTAATCAGTAGTTTATTTTCACCGAAACATAAAACGGATACTCGGACTATTTCAAAATTGAGAAGCATAGTTCGAAGTAGATGAAAATGGGACGGAAAAATTCTGTCTCGACCGGCTCTTGAATAGCGTATTAATCAAATTTTCTCGCTCACTTTCATTTTCGAAACTGGTAAATGGTAAATAGGAACAAGACGAGAAACGAGATCAAAAACGGGTAGCTAGTTTTCTTGATCCCGGTTTTAAACGGGATGATCCTATTTTTAACCCGTTTAACTCGATCCGGGATAGCAGCCCAGAAGCCCAACTCGCCCGGCGCCCGCCCGTGTCGACGCACCAGGGCCAGGCTCCCACGGCCATCCGTCCCTGCCTGCCCCTTGCTTCACTGCTCTGCTCGGAACGCACGCTCGCGACTCTCGCCGAACCTGCTCGCCCGTGCCTGCTGCCCCATTTCAGCTGCAGAAAAACTGGCAGGATCACTCTTCTCTTCAACGGTGGTTTGCCTTCAGACTCCACGAAGTCACGTCTCACTGAATCAGTCCTGACGGTGTTCTCCAAAACAGCCTGGGAGGTATTTTGCCAGTTCCGTATTCCCATTTTGCATCTAGAATTGTTAGAAGAAATTGTTTCAAATGAACGGTAAGATTTGAGTTTATAGAGATTTATCATGAATGGTAGTATATGTTAATATCTTTTTGTGCTGGTTGGTATTAGTAATTACTTTTATGATTATGACATTCTTGACTTAAATTATCGGTTTCCGACGGTTATTGATATATATATTATCGTTCGAATTATTTTATTTGTAAGTTTCTGTTATTTTTCCGCTTGTTTTCATTACCGTATTTTCTGTTTTTTTCTATTCAATAAAATAAATGTGAAAATAAGAACAAGATAATGTTTTCCTGACCGTCCCGTCGGTTTTGATCCCTAGTTCGAAGAAGCTCCTTGGTTTTGCCGTTCCTCTTCCTCCTCCTCTCGGTCTTTCACCCCTCCACTGTCTCCGCTCCAGTAAAAACCCTAAACCTAGCAACCTCGCCGCCGGTGATTACAGCAGCCATGTTCGGGACCCTTACCTCCTCCTCCCTGTTCGGCACCCCGTCCTCCGCCCCCGCCTTGGGGACTCCGTCTTCCACCCCGTCCTTCGGGATGCCCTCGTCCACTCCCGCATTCGGCACGCCCTCGTCCACCCCAGCATTCGGTGCGCCGTCATTGACCCCGACATTCGGCACCCCGTCGTCGGCGTCCGCGTTTGGGACCCCATCCTTGACTCCGGCGTTCGGGACCCCATCTTCGGTGTCCGCTTTCGGAACCCCGTCCTCGACGCCGGCGTTCGGGGCCTCGTCTCCGGCGCCCACGTTTGGGACCCCTTCTTCGACCCCGGGGTTCGGGATCCCGTCCTCGGCTCCGGCTTTTGGCTCTCTATTTGGGACTCCCTCGACGACGCCGGCGTTCGGCGCGTCTTCTTCTTCGCCGTCGCCCTCGCTCTTCGGGTTCCAGCAGCAGGCGACGCCGTCCCCATTGCCGTTCGGTCTGGCCGGTGGGGGTGGTGGACAGATCACCACCCAGATGGCCCCCGTCGCGCCGCTTCCCCTCTCCCCTTCGGACCGCGACATCCAGGTCTGCGACATTGGAATCGTTACCTTTCAGACTTGCCTCTTTTATTTGAGGAGCAAATGGTGAACATATTTGCTGATTCTGAGTGATTTTAGGCTATCGTGGATGCATACAAGGAGGACCCTGGGAACCCCCGTTATGCTTTTAGGGTGAGGTTTCTTCATGATGTGTTACCCCTTATGGTGCAAAAGATCTGGACGATACATTTTAACTGATATGCGTGTCTGTTTGATCTGGGCAGCATCTTCTGTTTAGCGTGACTGATCCTTCCCAAAGGGTCAAGCCAGTTGCTGCGTCCGATGTAAGCACCTGTACAACTTTCTTTAGCTAATTTGCATTTTCTTACTTTATGTTTTGTGGCATGGTTCTCGGGTATCATTTTCCCATGACACTTGATATCCTGATGTAGATTATGTGGGCGGAAGCAATGGGGAAGCTTGAGTGCATGGACAGTGCAGATAGGGAGAGGCTGTGGCCTCAACTTGTTCAGGGTTTTAAAGATCTTTCCAGCCGACTAAAGGTATGGTATTGGAATTAAGGATATGATTATTTATCTGTGGCCTCAACCTTGAGAACGCCATTCTATATCTGTGTCTTTTAGTTTTAGGATATGTTTTGTATGATTAGATAGCTAAATTGCAGCTTAGGTTCAGCTAGGTACTTTATCCATGAAGTAGTCCTAAAATGCTGGTGCATGAACTTCTAAATCAGCTTGTCTCCACTAGTTCAGTTGAGCATAGATAAATAATGGCACTGTGTTCTATATATCTAGTATCAATAGGCGCATGTCTTTCTTCATTGCAAGTATGGATATAAATTTTATTTGGCAGACCAGGCAGCATTGATTTTAATGACTCCCTAATTTTCTCTAATCATGTGTTTTTTCCCTGTAAAATTGATTTGACTCTTGTAAAATTTCTATGTGATTCCTATAAAAACCTACATTCCAAAGGAGCCCTGAAACATTGTATATAATGAGGTTTTTCTTTTTGGAAGGACATAATGAGGTTTTTCTTTTTGGAAGGACTGGATTAAGTTCTTGATAACAAGTGTTATGGTGGGCCGCACAGCCAGGCAGGGCTGGCCGGCTGCCTCTCCTTCATTTTAGGATCCTTTGTTTAGTTTGAATTTGAATTTCTAGATTATAGGATCAGCTAGATAAGGTTAGTTCCAGGGTTTGTTTAGATTAGTTCCAATGTTTGTTAGGAATTGGCTATAAAAGCTTAGGTTTGGTTAATCAATGAAGTAAGTCGGAGTTGAGGAATTCTCCCTCTCCCCTGGCTGCTTGCCACTAGAGAGGCCCGGGCAGCAACACGGCGCCTTAGCCTCGTCGCCGTCGGGAGCCGAAGCCCCGGCCTCCCACCTCCTTCGGGGACAACTTTCAGAGAATCCTGCCCTCCAACAATCTGGTATCAGCCATGTCCGGGTCTGATCCTACCGCCGTTTCCACCACCATAGCCGTCGTCGTCATGCCCACAACCACCACCACCGCCGACGCCTCACAGCCAGCTGACGCCACCACTTCAGCCATGACCACCACTCTGGAATCCCTAACCACTGCCGTCTACAGCATCCAGCGCATGCTGGGAGAACTCGCCACACGCATGTCAGATGTGGAGTGTAGACTGCCGCCAAGGACCTCGCAGCCCATGCTACCCTACGAGATACCAGCGTTGTCATCCCCATCCACCATTGTCCACTCTTCTACAGGGCTGCCGCAGCAGTCCAGCACCATGACAGGACCGGTTCCCAGATCCAGTTCCCCCCGTCACCGTCCCAGATTCCAGGAGACGTCGCCCAACCTACCGTCCAGGGGGCTCCTGCAGGGCCACCTGAGGGCGCCGAGGCGCCCCACTTCCACAAACTCTCTTTTCCCATCTATGATGGGAAGGAGGATCCACTCGGCTGGCTGCATCGCTGTGACCAATTCTTCCGAGCGCAGCAGACGCAAGAGGTCGACAAGATGTGGTTGGCCTCTTTCCACATGACCAGGGTCACCCAGCAATGGTACTATATGCTGGAACGCGACGCCATCGAGGGTGGTACAGGCGCTCCAGGCTACGAAGCGTTCAAGACACTGTGCCAACAATGCTTTGGGCCGGCACTCTCCACCAACTATCTTGCCGATCTGGCACGGCTGCCCTTCTGCGCCGGCGTCGAGGAGTACCTGCAGGACTTCCAAGCACACTTGGCGCACGCTGGCCGCCTCACCCCACAGCAGCAGGTGCAGTTGTTCACCGGAGGACTTCTCGACCACATTCGCGTCGACGTCGAACTTCATGAGCCCCAAGATCTGCAGCGCGCAATGATTTTGGCTCGTGCATTCGAGCGCCGACACTCGGCATCAGCTCCCCCTTCACGGCTTCACCCTTGGGGCAACCGGTGAATATCCAGACTACAACTGGCGTGGTGACGGATCTTCCGGCACCACAGTCGGCCTTGCACTATCGGCGCCTCCGGCGACTCTTCGTCACTTGTCACCCGCCGAGATGGTCGAACGTCGTCGTCAAGGGCTTTGCTTCAATTGCGATGAGCCCTATGTCCGCGGGCACAAGTGCCAGCATTTGTTCTACCTAGAGTTGGCCGACTTTGAGGAGGATGTGGGATCCATGTGTACGGCTACCACGAAGGACGTTATCCGAGCCAGTGGCCATCCGCCTCGACCACTATCCACAGCTCCAGAATGAGGACGCCTTTCCTCCCGAACTCCAGCTCGAGGACGAGCTGTGTGCCGAGGGAGGGAGAGATGTTATGGTGGGCCGCACAGCCAGGCAGGGCTGGCCGGCTGCCTCTCCTTCATTTTAGGATCCTTTGTTTAGTTTGAATTTGAATTACTAGATTATAGGATTAGTTAGATAAGGTTAGTTCCAGGGTTTGTTTAGATTAGTTTCAATGTTTGTTAGGAATTGGCTATAAAAACATAGGTCTGGTTAATCAATGAAGTCGGAATTGAGGAACTCCCTCTCCCCTGGCTGCTCGCCACTAGAGAGGCGTCGCGCAGCAGCACGGCGCCTCAGCCTCGCCGCCGTCGGGAGCCGAAGCCCCGGCCTCCCACCTCCTTCGGGTACAACCTTCGGAGGATCTCGCCCTCCAACAATAAGTTTTATTGTTGTTAAGACTCTGACCTTTTTAAAGTACTGGTGATATTGTTTCTGCCATTGTCCAATTTGATTTTATGATTACATGTTTTAAAATTTAGCTTGTTTTCTTTGCAGCTTCAAGATGAAGTCCTTGATTCAGATACTAAAAGATTGAGCATGACCCATTCTAATGTTAAAAAGGTACGATAGTGTTTCCATTTGCACTTCCAGTAATATTTTCTTTTGCCTTACGTGTTTAGAACAACAGCTTCAAAGGCATTTCCAAGCTGACACGTACCCATGGATCCAACGGTTGAAGCAGCAAGAACTGGTTATTCAAAGACGCCTTTTAAGGGTGATATTTTATCTCCATATCTTCCAATTATGAAGGTTGCAATTCATGGTTCATACCTAACTGCAGGTTTATCTAACTATTATTGTTATTTTGTGAGCTGCTAAAAGTTCGTGAGAGTAGTTGAGGCATTAGAGAATCGAGGCTACCGCATTCCTTTAACGAAGGAGGAAGCTGACTTATATGAAAGATTGGTCACTATATTAAAGCGGGTTAGATTTTTCCCCATCCATTGTACCTACTTTTCTGCTGATCATGAATTTTTAATTGATATCAGTCTTCATTTTGCAGCTAAAAGGGCCCAATGCTGATCTATCTAAGAGAGTTAATAGTCTTCTTTCGAAATCACGTCTTCTGGCCAGCACTGGCAGTGCGGGTGGTCAAATCTATATTCCTAATTCTGCCAAGGTTGAAGAACGGAGTGTTACAGAGCTTCTTGAGGTAACGCATGAAATTTAGTACCATTTACCATGTTACGTACTAGCTGAGTTTTGCATCATTCTGATTTGTAACTCTCTATATCTTAGGTCTTGCAAAAACAAACCGAGGCAGTTGCCAAGTTGGGTAATGTGTTGAAGAGGGATATCAGAGATCTCGAAATCATGCAATCAGATGACACAGATATGGCTGAAGACAGCTTTGGGAGAACACTGAAGGTGTAAATCCCCGCTGGGTCTGGCTTTTTGTGGCTAATGATCAAAGGGAGATTAGCTGTCATATAATGATCCAAGGCTCCCGTGTGACTGCCACAATTGAAGTCGATTGGGTGTCGTTTGGAACCTAACCATTTTAGATTGTGGGGTGGGCCAATTGTACGTTAAACCAAGTGATGTTCCAGAAACTATTTTCTTCATGGATTTGGAGTGTAGTCCAAGTCGACTATACCTCATACCTCTAGCGGCTGAACTTGTATGAGTGGATGTAATGCTTGTTGTAACATAGTTCTGAATCATGGAGATCAACTAGTGCATTGTGGTAGACTAATTGGTTCATACATGTCTCTACTTCATGTTCCATGTAGGAAGAGGACATGTATCCAAGTAATGAATGCTTGTCGATTATGCAATATGGTCTTGAGCTCAGCTGTAGCACATTAATTTTTTATTGGGCAGCACAAATTGCAAATGCTTTAAAATTAGTGGATAAGGTACAATAGGAAATAGTGGAAAAGGTAATGGGACATGGGCCAAACCTCACATTTCCATTTTTAACATTACGGAAGCTCATGAGAATCAATGGATACCCTCCAGGTGAAACCATCCTTTTTAAAAAAATTAACTCGAATCTTTAGAATCTACGTATACATCCGGGTGTAATGATTGATTCATCAAAAAGAAAAAGAATTATCTCAACATTTCCGTACAAATGACTCCAGAATGCACGTCCTGTGAATGAGCTCGTTCAGTGTATGCACCTCCCTGGCACCCTCCATGAGAAACCCTGCGCGTTCCCAGCGTCGGCACGCGCCCGGTAAGTCTTCCAGTCTTCGAGCACGTTCTTGAGATCGAACAGCTTGTTCTGCAGGCCGACGCAGCAGTTTGCGTGCATGGTGGCGACCCTGCCCAGGTCCTTGCCGTGCTGGCAGAAGCCGCCGAAGACGGCCGTGTCGAGGAACTGCACCCGGGCGCCGACGTGCGGCGGCACGCCCTCCTTGACGATCTTGTCGAACACATACTGCTCGTGCTTCCCCGGGAACCGCTCCCGGGACGCCTGCCAGTGCTTGTAGAACGCCACGGTGGCCGGCGACGCCCTGACGTAGAGGAGGCCGCCGTTGGGGAAGTTCCCCGGGGAATTCGGGTCTCCGACGAAGAAGTCCGACGACATCACCACCTGCGCGTCCCAGGGGAGGCGTGGGAACGGGCTCCGGAACCACAGGATGTCCACGTCCTGCGCGTGGGGTGTAAAAGTGAGTCATCGGTTTCATCCACTATCATTGTTGTAAAACTTACTCCTATAGTTTGACATGCAACGTACGCGAGAATTTCACAGGCAGAAACAAGAAACGTACCGTGAAGAGGAAGCTGTAGCCGAGCTCGAGGATGGTCTGCTGGAACCGGTTCCGGCGCCACATCATCTCGAGGTAGTCGCCCTTCATGTACGTCTGCTCGGAGGCGAAGTCCATGCCGTCCACGCGGAACCAGTAGCAGAAGGGGTGCACGGCGTTGCACCGCTCGAATGCCTCGCCGTCCATGGCCACGATCAGCAGGTGCTGCGGCAGGTCCGCGGTGCCCTCGCCGTGCCGGAAGCTCTCCAGGAACAGGTCAAGGAACGACCCTGGCGCCGCCCAAGCCTCGTTGATCGCCGTCATTAGCACCGTCTTGTCCGCCGTCGCGGCTCGCCGCAGCAAGTCCGCCAGATCCTGCTCGGGCAGCTTCTGCTGCTGTTCATTATCGGTGCAGATAGGAATAACGGTTAACATATACTTCCTCGTTCTTAACTTGTTATTGTTAGGATAAAAAAATCTAATTTATTTTTAATAAAAAAATTTGTCCTAAAGAACGCTTGAAAAACAGAGGGAGTACTGTTTATCTTTGGTGTGCAATGAATAATCTCTGGACACTGGTGATTTTTGAGGCAAGAACGCTCTTTGACAAGAGAGTTTTGTTACTCTCCTAAAACGTACTCCCTCTGTTTTTAAATTGACGTCATCGTTGACTTTCAATATTAACTTTGACTATTCGTCTTATTCAAAAATTAGTTTAAATATGTAAAATTTTAATTTATGATTCTAATAAATCTATTAATAAATCAAATTATCACAAAATATATGATATTTATCAAATTTTTTTAAAAAAACGAATGATCAAAATTGATATTAAAAGTCAACGGCGACATCAATTTTAAAACGGAGGGAGTAAGTAGTTTAACTTTTTTTTAAGTAAAACAGTTAATATTAGATTCCTAGCGTTAGTTGGATATTATCATAATCATCTGTGCACAATGATCACACAATTATACAATCATGCTTTGGAAACACTATATTTAGTTAGCTGCCCATGTTAATTCCAGTCTCGACCCGTTGACATCCATATTGATCCAGTAACAGTCTTCCAGCACGTGGATGGATGTTGTGAGTTGTGACTCATGATTTCTAGATAATTTTGCGACAGTAAAGTGGGTTGATCCGTGAGTTTCACATATTGCATATACTCCATCGGGTTTTAAATTATTGACACCGTTAACTTTTAATATCAACTTTCACCATTCGTTTTATTCAAAAAATTTGTTTAAATGTGTAAAATTATTCATCGTAATTTAAATTTCACTGTTGATAAATCAAATAAAAACAAAATTGTACTCAATTGAGTAAATTTTTTGAATAAGACGAATGGTCAAAGTTAATGTTAGAAGTTAAAATCAAAGAGAGTATTTTTTAGGTTTTCAGAGATTAACTAGAAAAGTGGTTTTCTTATCTCTAAGAAGGTAAAAGCACTAAAATAATTAATAATTAATAAATATTTAAATTGAAAAGAAATCAATAAATTATAGAAAGCGGTGTATGCGACAGTTAAGGAAATAAAATCCTTCAATTTTGGAAATAAACCATTTGATATATTTAAAAAGTTGCATGTGTTGTTATAACTAGGTAAGTGAACAGATGGTTCTCAACCTTTTTTTTCTCGTAACGTGATAGCCTTCTCACGCTTTTGCTTAGCCGGTCAACGGACACATGGTTACATGAAACATGCTTCTGCTCCTATGTGACACCGGACGCATAGTCAATGGACACACACATATTTATACTCCTAACGTGACACAATGGACAGAGCTGGTCAACTGTCAATGATCGCTGTCTTAAAAAAAAGTTAAAAAACAAAAAATTTAAAAAATGAAATTGAAATTCGATTAAATTGGTCAGTAAACCAGTTGACTCAACTAGAAACTAGTCAAATTGATTTGGATTCAAAATTTAAAAAATTGAAACCGGAACATGATTATATTTTTTTATGGATAACGTGATAAGTGCAACCAGTGGCTTACACAGCCGGTCAAATTTTTTGTTAACAAAAGTTTGAAAAAAATAAATTTTTTAAAAAAAATAGAATTGAAATGCAGTCAAACTGATCGGTAAATCGGTCAAACCAACTGAAAACTAGTCAAATTGATTTTGATTCAAAATTCAAAAAAATAAGACCGTAACATGGTCACGTTTCCTATAGATAACGTGTTATGTAACCAAAGCAAAAGATCAAAAGAAATAAATACTTTGTAACCATCGCCTGAGATTTCGTCAATCTTGTCAGCCTCGCCTGTGTTAGGAAGTAAATCGATGTGGGAGTGAGATGCGCCAATCTTGTCAGGAGATATGAGTAATATATTTCATGTATTATTATTTTTTCTTCCAAAAATTAACAGCTCAGATCGCTTTAATGTTTCACCTATTAGGAGCTGAAAGAAGAAGAGTTGATCTACCTTAGCGGAGCTCTTATATAAATTTAGTGAAGACGACACGGATCAATTGTTTGAAGTTAGTGAAGTAATGAAGTTCATTTCTAACTTTTATTGACGGACACTTTGACCAATAATTTTTATAAATTTTATTAAATATAAAAATCTAGTATTTGTACTTTTAAATTTTTAAAAAAAATACTTCATAAAATATATAATTTATATTATTAAAGTTTATTAAAATTATTGGTTAAAGTTGTAGTGAACGAAATCTAAAAATAGACTTATGTTAGAACAGAAGGAGTAGGATAAATGGTGCCAGCCAAAATAAATGCATAATGACACATTGACACCGGGTATGTAAAGCTATAACTATTCAATTCGTATGACGTGGCATGTGTTCGGCAGGTTTCTAGTCTTGGGCCACGCCAATCGAGGCTGGGAACGGGAATGTTTTTTCGCGAATATACTAGCTTACACTAAAATTGCTGCACATGTGAGCACATGGCAAATTCTGGTCAAAGCTCAAAGCGAGTATAGAGAACGAAGGACTCTCCATGTCCTGTCGCATGCTGAGGAACGAAGGAAACAGAGGAAGATCATCAAACCTGTTTAGTTGCATCCGCCGGCATCACGATCCCCTGCTTTACCCGCCCCTTTGTTTTCGCCACGCCATCGCTGCTACTTGCATCCACTTCCTTCCTCTCCTCCTCTTCCCTGGGAACCTCATCGCGGTTCTTGGTCTGCGCCTCCTGACGACCGGCAGCGGCGCTTCTGACCGTCTCGATCTCTTTGTCACCGCGCGTCCACCGCGGCGGCGGCGTGGCGGGCGGGCCTTTGGCGGCGCCGAGGTCGTGGCAGAGGGAGGTGTAGAGCAGGAAGAAGGCGGTGGCGAGCGCGGCGCCGAGGAGGAGCGAGGTGGCTGACTTCATGGCCGCCGGCCGGACGGGGAGTTGCCGCGTCGGGTGAGCCACCATCCGGGCGCCGTGAAGAGGTTCTGCTCCGCGGCTATAAGTGGAAAGGAGGCTGCCTAGCCGTGCCGCGTCACGTGGTCGAGGCAGCGGTGGCCGGGCGCGCGCTGGCAAGCATGTGCGTGCCGGAGAGGAAGGTGGCGGTACGTGGTGGCTGCGAAGAGAAGAAAATGATTGAGGAAAGGTCGTCGGCTGCTGGTTGCTCGATGCCTTGTTCGGGTTGATTGGGGTGGGGACTGGGGAGGAGGGCAGCTTCGGAGAAGAGAAACGCGAGGAGGATGCGTGTGGGAACGAAACAGGTTGGTGCGTTGGATGTGTTGGCGCCTAGCTTGTCGCTCGTTGTTTGGAAAGCGAGGCTTACGACCGCGTCACTGCACCTGCTTTTTTTTTTGCCCCCTTCGGCCTTGGGCGAGTTGGGGATGACAGCAGTTGTGTTGGCATCTAGGGCCGTCGTTTCACGACACGGCCGGCAAAGTGTTTACTTTTTTATTGTAAATATGCAAAAGGGCTGCACATCTTTACATTAAGCGCGAAAGCTGGTCCAACATATTGTCATATCTGAACTTGGATCATGGTCCAGAGGTTCTTAGCTACATGATCAGAGAAAGTTTAATAACAAAACTACAAAACCTGACCCGCCCAGAATGCCTCTTCTACTATCCAGGCTCACGACCTCTTCCCAGACCAAGGAAAGATTTTTAGCTCTTGCCATGCCTCAGATTTGGTGTTCATCCTTGAGTCTATGCAGTACATTATACAGGCAGGGATTTGCTCCATTACTCCAGGTGCCCAGAATTATGAATGAATTAATTCCCTTTCCTTTGCTCCCGAGTAACCTGTCTTGATGCATTCTTCCACCAATCCGCAAATGATATTTCCTCAGAGGTTTGAGTTATTAGCTGATGAAGGTTAAGAGGGGGGAACCACCTGTGCCAAAACTGTCGCGGAGACACAAGTTGTGAGCAGGTGCTGAGCCATTTCTTCCTCTTGATCACAAAGTCCTTTTCTCGCAAGACATCTGCTGTCCAGCATTTATTCCTTACTATAGTAAGCCATAAAAGCATTTTACATTTCTGAGTAGCCCAAGTTTTCCAAACATATTTCCAAGGCTCAAATGTGATTGACCCCCTCAAAGTAAGCATTGTAGGCTAACTTACTAAAAAAATTGGCCAGAACAGGAAAATTCCATCTAAACTGACGTGTCGATACCTTGCGCACTTGATAAAAGCTGATGCATGATGCCATCAGTGAGACCCATGCCTACTTCGAAAAATTCCTTGATTCGAGGAAGAAGATCCATCATCCAATGGTACCTCCATGTCCATATGGTCCTTGACCTTGTCGTTGGTGCTGTCCTCGATCGTGGCCGACTGGCAGGGGCACGCAGCATCACCATCATCATCACTAACCAGTCAGAGTAATTTGTCTTTTTAAGTAGCTGGGAAATTGTCCACTCACCTCCCTCACCACTCACTGCTTGACGACACTGCGATCGTGAGCGTCACGGCATCCACAGTGTCAGATGGGGGCAAGGGATTGCCACCACCTAGATGGGGACCACAAGGCATGCGGCTGGTCTCCTACAATGCCACCGCCAGCCACTGCTGCGATGCGGCATTGTCAGGCAGAGGAGTCACCATGATCCCATATCATAGAAACACAGCCTATGATCACAAGATGTTGTAAGACAGGCAAGCACTCAATGGATTTTGTACTGCATCGAATCCATTTTCTGTTTTCTATTCTTTATCTACAGCAGTAACAAACTGGTTCGATAATGGTCCCTGTTGAACAGGATCAGGCCTTAGTGGCCTCCTAACTTATAGCATACATGACAGGCTCACTACCGTGTTGTCCATGATTCCACTAATTTCATGAAGAGTAGGACATAGCACCTCTGATTCAGCTTGCTGCTGACTCAACTAACTGTCGACTGAATGAAAAATGAACTAAATCTGACACCTAAGCTAGCTGAGCACTTGACTTACAGGCAGCACCAATAATGCATTAGTTGCCAAGCGAAGTAACCCTCTTGTGAGAAGACCCAAGGTCACTGCTTTGCAAAAAGGCAACAGCTGTAACTGTTAGAAACCTTCTCATCATCGTGAACAGAATCTTAAAATTGATGAAGGTTGCCTCAAAAGTGGATTCATGAACCATAACTGTAACTGACCAACGTGAGGACAATAATTGCATTGAGCCAATAAGGCATCAGTTGCCAAGTGAAGTAACCGTCTTGTGTGATGATCCAAGGTCACTGCTTTGCAAAAAGGCAATTCCTGTCACTGTTAGAAATCTGCTGTGTGCTAGAGATGAGAGTATGAGTTGCTTCATAATGGACTCTCTTCCCGAGTTTATAATGGTTTCCGTCCCACACAAAGCAGGAACCCTTGCTTTCACACTATGGCTAAAGGTTTAATCTTTTAGTTCCTCCCTAAATAATATGTCGAGATCATTAGAATTTTTCATATTTCTCATCTGCTCAGATAGTTCCTTCAAAACCTCAGAGATCTCTGGAGCTAGAGGGTTCGACCTATCTCCAACCAGAAAAGGGACCCATTACCAAGATCCACTCATGCCAATCCAAGTGCTTTCATGACACCTAAGTCTTGCATCAGTTTTCTGATTGTTGCTAGTTCATTCCAGCATCCAGCTGCAGCATACTCCCTCTATTCTTTAATTGATGTCGCTGTTGACTTATAAATTTAACTTTGACCATTTGTTTTATTCAAAAAAAATTTGTTCGAATATGTAAAATTTTAAGTTGAGATTCAAATAAATCTAATAATAAATCAAATTATATCAAAATATCTGAAATTTATCAATTTTTTTTGAATAAGACGAATGGTCAAAGTTGAATTTAAAAGTCAACGACGACATTAAAGAACGGAGGGCGTACATGTTTGCAGTTACAACATAGTGCCCAGCATTCTCTGTCCTCATGTCCAAGAGCCTCCTTGCTGACCTTTCACCAATTATTATGTTACCCCTCTCGTGGCAAGCTCCAACTAATGCTGCCCACATTGTGGATGTGGCAGGGGAGTCTGATTAAGCAATTCCTCTGCCTTTTCCAATAGTCCAGCATGCGCATATAGATCAACCATGCAGGAATAGTGCTCCATCTGGGGCTTCATGCCATATGAACTGACCATCTTGTCAAAAAGCTCTTCGCCTTCACGCACAAGCCCAGAGTGGCTACAGGAAGAAAGTATTGTAACCATGATTATGTCATCCGGCATGATTCCATTATCTATCATCTGTCTGAAAATCTGCAGGGCAGCAGTTCCTTTTCCTTGCATTCCATATCCTGCTATCATTGAAGTGTATGATATCATGTCACGATCATCCATGGTATCAAAGAAATTTGGTGCAACCAAGAGCCTACCAGACTTGGAGTACATATCTATGAGAGAGTTCCACAACAAACGATACCCTTCAAACCCGTGCTTAATAATGTAAGCGTGAAACTCTCGCCCATGTTGCAGATTAGCACACGGGCACTGTAGTGTTGCGAGTTCCATATCGTAAATGGGAGGGGAGCGAGACCAATTTAAAAACCTGGCTTTGAATGTAGTAATAACTCGGGTTAACCCTTTTACACGAAACGAGTACGAAAAACGTAAGCAGTTATTCTACGAGGTGAGACCTGCACAACGTGCGAGTGGGTCTGGAGCTGTATTTCGGGTTTGGAATGTTACAGAATGGTATCAGAGCTGACTCTCGTGGTTTCACGGGCGTGTACGTACCAGAGGCACGGGTACGGTGTGCATGGCGCGTCGGCCCAGCGTAGTCACGGCATGGCACATGCCGGCACTGGACATACAGACGTGGTCAAGACAGGTGATTCTATATATCTGTCCCCTCGAGGTAAATTGGTCCGCTGCTCAACGAGTACGTTGGATCCTAAGGAGGGGGAGACCGTAGAATCCCAGCCCAGCATATGGGCACTGTAGCGTTACGAGCTACTGTAGCAGCATGGTTTAGTCCCATATTGTAAATGGGAGGAGAGCAAGACCAATTTAAAAACCTAGCTTTGGAATACAGTAATAATTCGGGTTAGCCCTTTTACGCGAAGCGAGGATGAAAAACGTAAACAGTTATTCTGCGAGATGAGACCCGCACAATGTGCGAGTAGGTATGGAGCTGTATTCCAGGTCTGGAATGTTACAATGTCGCTGTATACCATGTCACGGAAAAGTCTAGAAGCCTCTTCTGCATCATCTGACAATGCAAAACCAGCTAACATCCTATTCCATGTGACCAGACCTGGATTTTTCAACATTCTGAAAAGAATGCGGGCATGCTCCAAATCCTTGCACCTGGCATACATTGTGATCACTGCATTGCTTACGCTCTCAATCCCATCGCAGTGCATACGGACTGCCAACCCATGAATCTCGTTCCCAAGCCTCAACCATCCTGCCCGTGAACACATTGGATCCAATCACCAGTGTAACAAAATCAACCCCTGCACCACCTTTCACCATTTCACGGATTAGCTCGATTGCTGCCCCATAATCACGCATCTGAATATAACCGCCAGCAACAGTGTTCCATGTTACACAGTTGACCTCAGGACCCTCCGTCCGCATCCTACAGAAAAGCTCCACTGCATCCCTCCACTTTGCACATGCTGCATAGCCAGATATCATCGAGTTCCAAGATACAACATCTCGCAGTTCCATTCCATCGAACATCTTGCGTGCAGCGGCCAGGTCCCCGCATTTGGCATACATTGACACCAGTGCGTTCTGGAAGAACAGATGCCCGTGCATCCCGGCATCCACAGCTCGCATGTGCACTGCCCGCCCTAGCGCTAGGTCCCGGGCCTCGGCGCAGGCGTGGAGGACGGATGGGTACGTGAAGGCGTCCGGGAGCATGGCGCTCTCGGCCATTTCATGGTACGCGACGATGGCGTGGAGTGGGAGGCCGTGGCCAAGGCATGCGAAGATGAGGACGTTGTAGGGCAGTGGGCATGTGGAGCCGACGGCGAGGGAGGAGGCGGCAGGGAGTAGTGAGGGATGGTGGGAATAGAAGGAGAGGAGGCGAGGCAGGAGGAGCGGGTGGTGGGAGAGCCCGAGGGAGAAGGAGAGCGCGTGGAGCTGAAGGCCAAGGCGGAGGTCGTAGTGATGAAGTTGGAGGAGCGATGCGACAGGGTGGAGGAGGAGGTGGGTCGTGGCGGTGGCTGGTGGAAGGTGGCAGCGGAGGCAGGAGAAGACGAGGAGTGGGGCAGGAATGAGATGGAGTGCAGAAAGACTGGAGAAGGACGTGAGGAGGGAACGGAGAGAGTCGTCGCCGTCGGCAGTGGCCGGAGTCGGCGACGGCTGTGGTGAATGCGCCATTGCGGCGCACACTAGCCGAAGTTTAACAAGTCATGGACATTTTTTTAGTCCAATGAGTCATGGACGTTGGAGACGTGCATGCGCCCACAGTAAGATTTTTCAATTCTTGCGACGGCTGTGGGGAAAGCTTTTAATATTTACCAGTTACCACTCAATTCGTATTGTATTTTTTATTTTTAATAAAATGAATGGTCATATATTAATTTCTAAAAGTAAAAAAAAACTTAGTGCATATGATCATATTGTGAGTCTTGGGCCGTATAGTGTGTGTTATTTATACTTCATTTACAGATTAAAAACTCACAATTACAATCAAAACTCCAGATGCCAAAAATTCATTAGATGAGACTCTCAAAAAAAAAATCATCAGATGATGCACGGCCTGGAGATATATAGGAAATCTAAATAACTTTTAGCATTGAATTATTTATGCAACACAATTTAGATACTTTAAACTTTTAATAGATGCTCAATTGGTGATGATCGGTGACTATGATGTTGTTGACGATAGATATTTAAGTACCACTCATACAGTTAATAAACTTTAGAAATAAATAAAGGCATAGAATTTCATACACATATTTTATTTCAAATAATATAATTCCACTTATACTTAAAAGAATATGTGTATGTAGTTTAATTCAACCATATAAAATGAGGAACTTGGCTCATATGGCACGAAGTCAACCAACTGAAGAACACTATAGAAGTTAGTCGCTAAAGATACACAATAAGTGTTGGCCAGACCAATGATAAAACTTTCTGATGTGTACGTGGTTCATGATCTTTCATCAGGTTGTGGTAACTCTCAATTTGGTGGAGATGCGACACATAATCGATCCGGCCTCAAATCAACATGATTCGAACCTCGCAATCGCAGCATCACTTCTTCTCTGGTTATCAACTATGCACACACGATTGACCTCGTCAAGAAGGCTAATCTCAGTCTGCGAATCGAAGAACACAAGTAAAAACAAGGAAGAACGCAACTCAATTGCAAAATTTAAATTAAACTTATGAAGTTGGAAAACTAACAAACTGTCAAACAGCGAAACTGTTTAGAAACAGATGAAAACTAATCAAAACCTATCCCTAATGATGTGGCTACTGTTTATATAGAGGTTAGAATGTCCTTAAGGGGCAAACCCTAATACTTATAGGCATAAAAAAGATACACGGCCCAAGAGCCAAAAGATGGTGTCACAGCATCCTAACAGATTCTGAGCGTCATAATGTTTTGGTGATTCTCAGAGATTTAGAAAATATTTTTGCACAGGATTATTTCCGTTAGAAAGCTTATCTCCTTAGCTTTCCATCCATATTTAGAACGTCTAAAACGGAGCTCGTATGAGATCGGGGCATCCATTTTAGTGCAGGCTGCTTTTGGAGTCCGAGTTAGACTCGCACCTAAATTGTTTGGATCTCTTTCGAGGTCAAACGTGCGTTGCTGATCTTGAGCATCTTCAAGTCCTTCTTTATGCTTCTCTTGACCCTCTCCAATGTTCTTAATCATGATAAATTTATTAGGTAGCACTCTATTCTCAAAGGAAGGAAGATATATGTTTAGTAACGAGCTCACCTCTAATCTCAACTGTCGTGCACGAGTTCCGTTAATACTAATCTGAGTAGTGTTGTGTGTATCTAAAGGAGTGATGTCCTTATCATCCTCCCTTTCTTGTTTTAGAGTTGTCTTCGACTCAAGTTCATTGTCAAGACCATGACTCCACCACGCCTTGCAACCTACATGAAAGAGATGGAGGCCATGAGGGTATTTGAAAGCAATCACTTGGTGGCTCAAAGATTCTTATAATCTCATCATTCTCCTCTTCTTTATGGAAAGCCGTCCTCGGCTTGCTCTCTTGGGTATCATGATACTTCTACAAATGGTTAGTAACAGAAGCGGACAACCCCACCTTCCCACCCTCCTCCAGCGGTGTCTGCTCAGATTCTGGCGATCTCCCCAGTCTCTCCCCCACCGGTGGCACCCCGTTCCTCCTACCCCTTGTCTCCCAAAGCCCCACCTTCTGTCCCAGCGGGTCGCTCCAAGTCCCAGCGATGGGAGAGTGCTAGCCCTAACTCTGGTAACACTTCTTCTCCTTCTTCGCATCCTGGGTCCTTCTTGGAGGCCCTGCTATCGTTGCCACCACCTCCTATGCCCATGCTGGACAGGAAGAAGCCTGTGGCCCCCTAAGGTCATCCTTCGTCCGGAGCCGAAGGAGCGTTCGCCTCAGGTTCCGGCGACAGACAAAGCAGGATGGCACTGCTTCCGCTGTCGTGAGCCGGGTCATCGTTGCAACGTTTGCCCTAGTGCTCCGGTAGCAGTGAACCAGCGGCCCATGAAGACATTGCAGGGCGCAAGGTGGTTTCGCTGGTGGAGGACGCTCCCTCCCTCTCTACCGTCTCAGCTGGAGCGTTCCCATTGGAGCAGCGAGGCGGCCCTTCTCGCCGGCGTGTTCGTCGTCGCTATCGATGTTCGCGGCGGCCAACAGCCAGTGGCTCTCCAACCCCTCCGAGTTCGGATGTCGAGCCCATTCCACCAGCCCCAGAGCTCAAGAATGCTGAGGCTCCATCCAACAGCATCGGCGCAAGGGAGAAGCCGCCGTGCATCGTCAACCGCTCGCTCAGCTTAGAGCGCCCTGAAGCGGATCTTCGGCGAGCCCTCCTCCTCACAGTGGTTGGCAATTGCCCTGCTGAGAGCGCTGATCAGGTGCTGGAAGAGGTCGTCCATTTGTTCAACGTCGATGCTGTGGCTGTCTCTTTGATACCAGCAGCTCCGGAGGATTTTCTGATCTTTCTCCCAGACTCGGCGACAGCAGACAGGGTTTTCAACAACGGTCTTCCCCTGGAGGGCCCAGGCTTCACCCTGCATGTCAAGCGATGGTCGCGGCTAGTTCATGCTGACAGCGTGGTGCTGCCGACCCTCGTTGACGTCGTCCTCAAAGGAATACCGGCCCACACCTGGGAGCTGTCAACAGTTCAGCATATCCTAGATGACTGCTGCTGGGTTTCCTCCCTGCATCACGCTACAGCGGCGAGGACTGACTTATCTTCGTTCAGGCTCATGGCGTGGTGTTGGAATGTTGATCGCATTCCGGCCGCCGTCGACCTTTTCATCCCTGAGCCAATTGAGCCAGAAGCGGAGTCATCACCGTTGAAGAGAGGGCTGGCCTATCCCATCCTTTTGGAGGTGGTTCCGGCCCAGTCGACAGCCGAGCAGCCGCCCTCACCACCTCCGCCCTCACCTGGGGGTGGCAGCAATCGGCGTTGTGCTCGCCGCCGGCGCCACTCTCCCTCTCCGAGGGCTCCGCCAGAGCCACGCTCGGATGCTACGCCTCCTCCTCGGGCTTCGGTGCATTCACGCCTAGGGCCGCGCCCCATCGCTTCGTCTCTTGCTGCAGATTAAATGGCCCGGCAGCCTCCACTGCCAGTGCTGTCGCCTGGTGTTTCTTTGCGCCCATTGATGGCGCGACGGCTTCCCCTGTTTCCCAGGCGCCATCACCTTCGGGCTCCCTTCGGGTTGCGACAGTCGAGGTGGATTCTCCTGTCCCTCCTGTCTCACAAATGTTGGATAGCCTGGCTCCTGTTTCGGCCGCTTATGTGAGCCTTGAGACTGCAGAAGCCCATCATGTTGCTGGGTCGTTGGCAGAGCAGGCCCATCCTTCTGATGGGCCATTGGCTGAGCATGCCGCTGTCCCCGGTGTTGTGGCCCTGTCACCAGATCTTGTTCAAAGGTCTTTTCCCGTGCGCGAGGATGACATCTCCTATGGCTGCTCTCCTGTGCCAGAGGAGCCTGCAACGGTTGTCACTGAACCGGATCAGTCCGCCTTAGCGCCGAGCCTGGATCAGCCTCCTCTAGCGCCACCGCGGGAGCTGCTGGTCTATTCTCAGCGTCCCAAGGAGCGAACAAATGGAACTAGTGGATGCGGCGCTCAACAGGTAGGCGTCCACCAGGATTTCATTAACCGATTATCGCAGCTCACTGACAGCCTGTTGGAAATCTCAATCAAAGTCAAACCAACAAAAGGGTCGAGTTCAGTCTCCACTGCTCTGCCACATCGCAGTCGCCGGATTGCTGGAGCTGGTGTGGAATTTCAGATGGGGGACCTTGATAGAAGATCGAAGAAGAAAGTTATGAGGACTTTGGGCATCATTCGTGAACAAGATGGTATTGATCAAAGAGATAAGGAGCAGTATGAAGCTCTCTTCGGCCAGCCCCTCTCAGATTCTCACCTGCTTGCTTTGGCGACTCTGTTCAAGTGGTCCATCCCAAATCTAGACCACTTGGCGTTGGACGAGATGTAGCTGTGTAGCTCCATCTGATAGGTCGATCTGCTTTTGTTCCTAATGGATCCAAAAAAACATTTTTGTATGGAATGTGCGTGGGCTTAACTCAGCAGCAAGGCAGGACTCTCTGCGCTCTATGTTAGAGTCCTCCCGTTCTGATATAGTGTGTATTCAAGAGACGAAAATTGCCGTTCTCTCTCGAGGAGTTCTTTCTGCTCTCAGGTCTGATTTCTCTGATTTTGTTGAACTGCCTGCAGTGGGAGCTAGTGGAGGTATCTTTGTTGCTTGGCGCAGACACACTGGGACTACTGGTCTTTGCCGGATAGATGCTCATAGTGTGTCTGTTCAGTTCTGCCCAGAAAATGGTGCTTCATGGTGGCTTACATGTGTGTATGGTCCTCAAAGCAATGAAGAGAAAATCCTATTTTTGCAGGAGTTGCGTGACATCAGATCAGCTTGGAGTGGCCCTTGGCTACTGGTTGGTGACTTTAACATGATTTATAGAGATTCGGATAAGAACAACTCTAACTACAACAGGGGCATGATGGGTCATTTTAAGCGGTTAATTGATGATCTGGCTCTTAAAGAATTTCCCCTTAATGGGGGAAGTTTCACATGGTTGAATCGGCAAGATTCCCCTACACTTGTGAAGCTTGATAGAGTTTTTGTCACGGTTGACTGGGAAGTTCTATACCCCAACTACTTTCTTCAAAGCTTATCCTCGGATGATTCGGATCACTGCCCCCTTCTGTTTGGGCTGCATTGATTCAAATAGGGCAGAAGGCATTTTCATTTTGAGTCATTCTGGCCATGGTTGGACGGTTTCCAATAAGTGGTTATGAATGCTTGGGGTGCAGCACAGGGAGGTTCTGTATCTTGTCCCTTCTCTCGGCTGGACAGCAATTTTAAAGCGGTTGCACATGCCTTGCAAAGCTGGAATGATAAATCTGTGGGCCATGTCTCCTCCCAGCTAGCCGTGGCAAGGGAGGTCCTACACCAGTTAGAGATCGCCAATGATAAAAGGCCGCTTTCTGCAGGGGAAATTTGGTTATGGCAGAACCTAAGGAAACACTGTCTTGCTCTCTCATCTCTTAAAAGAACTATTGCTAGACTGAGATCTAGAGTTTCATGGTTGAAGGAAGGGGATGCCAACACCAAACTCTTTCATCTTCATGCCTGCCATCGAAAAAGAAAGAACTTTATTGGAAAATTGGCTGCAGATGATCAAGTGTTCATTGATCATGAAGACAAGGCTAATGTTTTGTTTGATTTCTTTGATGGTCTTCTTGGTACAAGTGTGAACTGTACTCGTTCTATCAACCTGGCTGAACTAGGAGTACAAAGTCATGATTTAACTGATCTGGAGCTCCTTTTTCAGAGGAGGAGGTTTGGAACACTGTTAAGAAGTTACCATCAGACAAGGCCCTTGGTCCGGATGGGTTCACCGGTCATTTCTTCAAGGTTTGATAGCCTATCATTAAACAGGATATAATGGCAGTTCTGGCGGCTGTTTGGAGCAGGAAGTTTCAAGGTTTTACCTCCCTGAACACGGCTTATATTACACTCCTCCCAAAAAAGGTGGGAGCTGAGCATCCAAAAGATTTCAGGCCGATCAGTTTGGTGCATAGTGTTGCTAAATTGGTGATGAAACTGCTGGCTAATAGATTGTCAGTGCGGCTGCAGCAAATGGTGTCACCTGTTCAAACTGCTTTCATTAAGGGTCATTTTATTCAGGACAATTTCATGTTGGTTCAGCAAACGACAAGATCATTGCATCAACAGAGGCTGCCACGACTTCTCTTAAAGCTTGACATCTCTAAAGCCTTTGATAGTGTCCCTTGGCCCTTCCTACTTTCGGTCTTGCAGCAGCTGAGTTTTGGACAAATTTGGAGGGATATTATTAGTGGTGTTCTTGGCACATCTTCAACTCAAATTCTGTTAAATGGGGTTCCTGGTCAGAGCATTAATCACAGGCGTGGGCTGCGGCAAGGGGACCCCTTATCACCTATGCTCTTCATTCTAGTTATGGATGTTCTTGGTATTCTTTTCTCTAAGGCAACAAGTGAAGGACTATTAAAACCTCTTTCCCAACGATCTCTCCATCACTGGATTTCCTTGTATGCTGACGATGTTTTGATTTTCCTCCACCCTGAAGCCTCAGACATTGCTGTTACTTTGGACATTCTGCGGCTGTTTGGTGATGCTTCTGGCCTTCAAACGAACCTCCAAAAAAGTAATGTTCTGCCAATTAGGTGCGGTGATTCTGAGCTTCAAACCATACAACAATTACTGCCCTGTGACGTCTCTGATTTTCCTTGTAAATACTTTGGTTTGCCTCTCTCTTTTACCAAGCTTAAGAAAGAAACTTTCAGCCAATTATTGATAGGTTGGCAGATCTGTTACCAGCTTGGAAAGCTGATCTCATGACTTGGGAAGGACGGTTGGTTCAGGTCAAATTTGTGCTAACAAGAATGCTTATATATCTGGCTATGGCTTTGGATTTTCCAAATTGGGCTATCAAGGCAGTGGACAAAATTCGGAGGGGTTTTCTTTGGAGACGTCGTAGAGATGCATAGGGAGGACATTTTTTAGTGGCTTGGAGTATGGTCTGCAGGCCTGTAGATCTTGGAGGTCTAGGGCTATCAGATCTTAAGCGGTTGATCTGGGCTCTAAGAATGAGATGGGTTTGGCTAAAAAAAAAAAACAGAACCTCACCTCCCTTGAGCATCTCTACCTGTTCGAAGTACCATCTCAGGTGCAGGCTTTTTTCTCTATTGCTTTGGTTACTGAGGTTGGTAATGGTTCGAGAATGCTGTTTTGGATAGATAGGTGGATCCATGGGCAGTGTATTGCTGGCTTATGCCCAAACTTGCTTGCTGCTGTGTCTAAGAGGAGAATAAAAAATCGCACGGTGCGGGAAGGGCTTTCTACTAATACATGGGTCACGGATCTGCATGGAGCTCTTTCGGTGGTAGCTCTGGTTGAGTTTCTGCAGCTTTAGGATGTTTTGTCGGAACTTTCCTTGCAATCCGCTGCCGTGGATAAGCATATGTAGAGATTCTCATCTAACGGAAAGTACTTAGCCAAATCAGCATATGAGAGTCTCTTTTTGGGTGCTCAAACCTTTGGACCAGCAGAGATCATTTGGAAGACTTGGGCTCCGGCAAAGTGTCATTTCTTTTTGTGGTTGGTTGCTCATAACCGCTGTTGGACAGTGGACCGCCTTGCGAAGCGTGGGTTGCCTAAGCCTGAACAATGTCTGCTTTGCAATCAGGAGGATGAGGATATCAATCACCTCCTCACATCTTGTGTTTTCCCAAGACAGTTTTGGTTCTTCTTCCTGCGACAAGTTGGGCTCCACTCTCTTGCTCCTCAGCCTGATGACCGATCCTTTATGGCTTGGTGGGAAAGAGTCAGTGCAGCAACTTCCGGTCAAGTCCAGTGGGACCTCAATTCTCTCATCATCCTAGGTGCTTGGCTCATTTGGAAGCACATGAATTGATGTGTGTTCTATAAGGCGTCCCCGAATATGACTCAATTTTTGATCTTAGCGGGGAAGAGCGCCGCCTTAGGGCGTTAGCTGGAGCTAAAGGGATCTCCCTCCTGACTGCAGCTATGAACCTGTTCCAAAGCGGGTAGCTTTGGTTGTTGTTTGGTCGTTGGGCCAGTGTTCTTGGGTCTGTGTGTTTGTTGTTTGTTTTTTTATCGGTGTTTGGGTTTGTGTTCATTGTATCCGGGATTCTATCCCGCTTTCTTCTTATTTCAATGAAATGCAGCTCTCCTGCATTTTCGAGAAAAAAAAATAGGAGCGGACAAATAGCTAAAAAGATCATGACATGAAAACAATGCATCTTTGCATACTAAGGCACCACATGAAGCATTTGTATCATAAAAATCAGCATGACTAATTTTTTGGAATAATTTCTTCTCCAAGCAATTCATGTTATATGAAACATTATCATCAATCTCACTAGAAGGTAAAACGTATTTTATCCCAGCAACATGACATGACATTGTAGTTACTTTTTCAATCTTCTAGTTTGTCATCTAATTGCACAACATAAGAAGTTGTCAAATTTGAACAAATGTAAACTCTTTGCACCATAAAGACACCTCTAGAATCATAATTGCCTATAACATAAAAATTGGTTCTAGTTAACAAAGACAATTTAGGATTTGAAAATATCATCCTCTCTACTGTAGCAAGGTCACAAAAAGAATTATATTCAATATAACCCACAGTGTTTGGAGAAGATAGCAATTTCAGCTCATCATTTTCACATGTAATGGGTGTGAAATGTTTAATTTCAGCACTAGTGAATGGATAAAAATTAGGAGTATCGAATTCATTCACTTCTAGTTACAAAGGAAGAATAGAATATCAACATACAACCTTTCCTTATCACAAGAACTAGTGGGCAAATCAAACATTAACAAAGATAATGGATAAAAGGTGATACTAGCGGTTGCTTTACAAAATTAGGATAGACAATAAATTTCAGCAGAACTAAAATATTGTCACCTTTTGTAGATCAATGGGCAATATGTTTTTTCTCATTTTGAGCAATACCTTTTGGCGTGTTATAATCCGTCTCATCTTGGGCTATGCTTGGAACATTACGTATCTCTTCTTTTATCACGTTTGTATCACTTTCATCTTGTTTGATCTTACTTTCCTGCAAAATATTAAGTGCAATAGGAGGTACAATAGAAAGCTCCTCCTCCAAAGAGTGTTCATTGCAACTAGATATAGGTTCAGAAGATGTATCAACAAAAGTTTCTCTCATTAAAATTTTAGCATCACTCCATGTCCGAGGATATTTTTTTGTTACATATAAATGTTGCGACAAAGTTAAAGCATTATCAACTAATGCACTAGCAACATTCAAAAGCTTTCTCCTTTCACACATACGGCATTGTTCAAATATATTATCCATCTCCGTTTCCCAAGCAATATATATAATAGAATTTAAACCATCATATACAGGAAGAGATGAAAGAATATAATTACTCATGGAAAGAGATGATGTAGCAATGGTCTGAACCTCATGCGTCTTTTGATCACGTGTGATATCTCTCTGAGGTGGATTACATCTAGGCTTGTCGACATATTGTTCACAAACTCAATGCGTTTTTTAAACAGATTGAACACAAAAACAGATGAACGATGAAGGAAAACACCTGGACGCAAAAAGATTTTGAAATCCAGCAACCAAAACACAAATCAGGGACACAAGCTCAACACTACGGACTCTGAAATAAAATTATGCAAAGGCTAAACACGGCTTAGACAGGGGAACACCTAACGATCTACTTTTTTTTGTTGCGGCTTTTCTGTGGACGATAGGATGTAAGCTTTATGACCTTTGCAGTCCCTTAAAAGGTATGAATTGATTTTGGTGATTGAATGAAGAACCATAGGTAACGGTTGTGTTGCAGGAACCACCCCGCTAACTCTACATCAACCTAGTGGGCTTTCTCGGTAGATGACAAGGACGATCCCTAGAAAAGGAGTTGCCGGGCTTTGGAGGACCAAGGATAAAGATTAGCTAGAGAGTCCATAGGAACATCGGTACTACTAAAGGGTAAGTTCATTTGTCTCCTGTCATACAAGTGTCAGAGGGTGTGAATGCTGTTTAGATCCTCAGAAAACACTAAAGATGACTGAGGAAGCCAAGTCAAAGACCGAAGCTCAAAATCAAGCTGAAGTCTCAGTCACCGAACAGTTTCGGTGAGCTCTGGAGGAGCCAGTCTAGAGAGAGGTGCTCTCTGGAGTTGTCGTCCAGCAGTCATCAGACAATCCGTTGGTGCAATGACCGGACAGTCCGGTGAGCTAGAAGCTGAAGTCCAGAGAAGGTGTCTCTGAGAGTCCAAAAGTGAAAGTCATCAGACAGTTCGGTGAAGGTATGCACTGGACAGTTCGGTGTCCTATGGAGTGGACTTCAGAGAGGGTGTTTCCCTGGCCGAGGAGGAAGAAGGGTCACTGGACAGTCCGGTGGTCTAATCCACCAGACTGTCCAGTGATTACATAAAGCAGTCAACTTTATGACATCACGTCCAACGGTTGTTTCTGGGCTTGAAGCCTATTTAAACCGTGGAGGAGGAGGTTTTCCTGTGTGCCCTTGATCAGAATTGCTGGAGCCAAGTTGTGAGAGGCCAAGGGACACCACTAAGAGAGCACATTACAAGATTGGAGATCTTTGGTGATAGTAGAAGTGTAATAGGGAGCAGCCATACACTTCTAGCCCTTGTAGGGCTTGAGAGGAGTGATCTTTGCCTATTACTCTGAGTGTGGGCAGCCTAGACCGGCTAGGAGTCATGTTCGAGCTTCCGAGGAGATTGTGGAAGACTACGCCAAGTTTGTATGTGGTTTCGGGTCCCCCGCTTGAAAGGGACACCAAGAGGCAGCGCCCGAGTCTTGGAGGCTTGCTCTAGCACTTAGGTATTGTGTGCGACAGTCGGGCCGCCGGTGTCTTCACTCCGAGAGTGAAGCGTACCCTTGTGAGCATCGTTCTGAGAACAACGGGAGGGACCAGGACTCCGACTAGAGTGGTCTAACGAGGATTAGGTCAAGACGCCTACCTTCCGAGACCTCAAGAAAAAATCACTGAGCACTCTCTATCTCACTCTCTTTACTTATTGCATTTACTTTCCATTTGAGTAGTGTGACAGATTGTTCTTTGATTCCTCTTGTTGGCTATCGTGCTAGTGCTTGCTTGTTGTTATTTTATAACACTAGCATTGTTAGGGGTCTTGGCCTACTAGACTTGTTTAGATTTCCTTCGGTTGTGGTCAAGTCTTGTAGTTTTAGTTCGTAGCGAAATTGGTGCTATAAGTCCACCGATTCAACCCCCCTTCTCGGTGTCCTTGATCCTTACAAGTGGTATCAGGGCTAAGTGCTCATTTTTGGGTTTCACCGCCATGAGTAAGGATACCGAACGGGATGGAGACTCTGCCCGTATTCGATGGGGACGATTACTCTTATTGGAAGGCTCGCATGCAAGCCTACCTAGCGTCGATCGATGGGAAAGCGTAGCAAGTTATTAACCATGCTGCGAATGAGAATGAGAGACTTGATCCCATTTTCATTAAATTCAATGCTAAAGCCAAGAATACTATGTTTGGATGCATTTCTAAAAATATTTTTTCTAGAATCAATGATCCACCGCACATGAGATATGGATCCAATTGCAAAACATCTATGAGGGCTCCTCTGAGGCTAAGGAAGAGCGTTACTATGTTCTTAAGAACAAATATGATTCCATCACCATGCAACCCTATGAAAAAGCTAATGATATTTATTTTCGTTTGCATGTAGTGGTGGAGAAGATCAACGCTTTGGGCCTCAAAGACAAAATTGATGATGTGAAATCATGAGGAAGCTCTTGAGAATGTCGCCGTCAAGCTACAACTCCATCGTCACGTGTCCCTTCCAAGCTAACTTGCTACTCTTACCGTAGACATCATGCTAGGTAAGCTCACGACCGATGAGGGGCACATGTTGGGCAGCTCAATTGCCCAAAAATCTTGCCCAACAAGTTGATCAAGAATCACCCAGTGGCAAGAAAAAGAAGAAGGTGGAGAAAGATGAGGATGAGGAGAGCGATAATGAGGACCTTGCGCTCTTGATGAAGAAGATATTTCGCAAGGAAAGACCCTCATCTTCCAAGAGAAACTTTGAGTGCTTCAATTGTGGTCGCTAAAGAGTGTCCCAAGCCCAAGAAAGAAAGCAAGAAGGAAGTATCGAGTGAGAGTGATGATGATGAACGCAAGCCAAAGAAAATTCAAGAAGAAGTTCTTTGTCAAGAAGGAGAGCAAGAGCAAGGAGAAGAAGAAGTCCTCACACAAAGTTTATATTGTTGGTGAGTGGCTCACCGATGAGGATTCGGACTCTTCATCTTCAAGTGGAGAAGAGCTCGCGGGTATTGCCATGACTAGCTCCACCAATGAGCTACCACCACCTTCTCTATGCTTGATGGCTTGAAGTTGTGAGTGCTTCATTGATGAAGAAGATGGCCTTGAGGAAGAAGAGGAGAGCTATGATGAAGAAGATGATAGACCAAGCTACAATGATCTTGTCCTCTTTCTTGAGAAGGCCAACAAGACCATCACCAAGAAGTCCAAGAAGATCGAGGTGGTGACTAAGGAGCATGGAGTGGCTATATTATGAGTTCGAGAGCTTGAGGGGGAGCTCAATGCACTTAAGCACTCTCATAGTGTTCTATGTGAGTCCTATGAGGAGCTCAAAGCGAAGCACGTAGAGCTAAGTGAGAAGTATAATGCATTGGTGCGCACCTATGAAGCTATTGATCTTGACTCTCTCTTAAACTCTCCTACGCATTTAAATGAAGCCTCTAATTCTTAATGTAACCCTGTCCAAGGAGAGTACTACTCTTGAGTTATTTATTTTGAAGGAATACACGAAGCTCAAGGAGGAGAGAGAGGCCGTGATGGATGCTTTCGAGCAGCTTATTAGATGAAGGCAAATTCAAAAGGAAATCCTAAGCAAGAACCTCATCAACAACCACAACCACAAGGGCTTAGGATCATATACTTCCTCTATCAACATCATTGGCAACCAAGATGAGATCTACGAATGGATAGTCCCGCTTATGGCCGATGACTATTATTGTGAGAAGTATTGCTTTGATGGTCACCGCTCTAAAGATTGTCCCAAGGTGAGAGAGCCTAAGGTATACCTAATGCTAACCTTTTCCATGAGGATGTGCACCACAAGCTATTTAGAGACAAAGATGGAAAAGTGAAGGCCAAGCCGCTCGGACCACCAAATGATAAGAGGACAATCAAGAAGATATGGGTTCCCAAGGTGATCGTGGACCGAGAGAGGAAGCCAAAACTCTCTTGGGTTCCCAAGAAGAATTGAAAGGGCCTAGGTGGTGGACCGTGAAGTGAATTGAAGATTCTTGAAGTCCACCACATATCGATCAAGCTTCAACGCCAATCTACTCTTTAAGGAGGTTATTCTTGTACATAGTAGAGTAGGTTTGTTTTCTTGCAATGCATGGTAGATAGGACTCCTCTGTGGACTAGATGTTTGCACTATCATGCATCATATGTAAAAAGATAAAAGAAAAGAACAAAAAAAAAATTAGATCGATGCCTAACCACCTTAAGATATCCATAAACATGGAGGAAAAGTTTGAGAAGGTGGTTTGGCTATATCAAGGTAAAGCGGTGGGCATATGGTGAATAAGCTTGAGATGGGTCAAACTTAGCAACGAATAGTTTTTTTATGCAATGTCTTTAATTTGCTTGCATCTACGTGGCATGCTTTAAATTCTCTTGCATTAGAATGCTTTAAATTCTTTTGCATTAGAATAGATTGTTTGCATGCATTGCATATAGAAACCACGGAGGAGGCGTGTTATTCTATGAAGAAAGTGACTACATTGTTCATATGGATTTACATACTCCACAAAGAGTAATCAAAGCAAAATTGTGCGCTTCATGCCTAATGAACTCTGTGCTTAACGGTCTCTAACATCCATTTACGTGGATCGTGATCTAAGGGTTCATACATTCTCGTTTTGGAGCCTCCTTCTCGCTTTGGTGTTTATCGTTCGATCTTAATTGCGTCTGCGAAAATGTTAAACTTTTTCGTAAGTTATCTATTTGCAAAGGAGTGTTTAAGAGTTCCCTTTCTAGACAAGTGCGGTGTCTATTTAGTTCTTTGGTGAGGACACTTAAAGTCTAGAAAGAATTTCTTGATTCTGCAATTCCTTGAGGTCACTGAACATTCCGGCGCCTTCACCGAACATTCTGGTGACTATATCTTTGGATCAGTCACTTTTGCGGAATTGGACAGACACCAAACATTTTAGCGATATCACCGGATAGTCCAGTGACCGAAAGATAAAGGGGGTGCTTCTCTGGAATTGGAATTCTCTAGACATCGGATAGTCCGGACTTTTATAGTCACCGGACAAACTCTTTGGACCGGACAGTCCGGTGTCTGGCATTTTCGGTGAAATCTCTGCCATCTGTTTTATTTCTGTTTAATCTCGGCCGTTGATTTGTTTATAACCTAATCGCATGTGCTCCAAATCTTTTGTTCCGAAAGTCATGCGTTTCCTCCACCGCTAAACTTGTCGTCGCCGTCCTCTGCCACCTTGCACTCCCTCGCGCCTCCGGCCACCGCGCTCTACTGCCTCGCCGCCGTGCTCACGCCCCACGCTGCCCTGCTCTGCCTTTCTTTCGCGCGCGCAACTGCCCTAGCCACCGCGCAAGGCCGCCGTCCTTGCTTCGGCCGCCGTGCGCTGCGCCACCATAGAGCTTCGCCGTTGCTGTCCGTCGAGCCCAACCACCAGTGCACGCCGCCCTAGCCAGTCTCGACCTCGCCGTGCTTCCACCAAGTCATCACCACGTGCTTCTCCAAAACTCGTGGGGTTTTAGCTTTGGCTTGATCTGCTACTCTTCCGACGAGTTCTTCGACGGTTTTCGGTTCTTTGCATCGGGGTATTGAGTTCTACCTCTTACATTTCATCGAAAATGCTCCGCATGCCTTGTTTGTTAATTAATTGTGAAAATTGGTATATATTGCTTAAAGGTTTCACCTTTTTATTGCCAATTAACATGAATAGTTGACAATTTGTGTACTTTGTGCCATTTTGAGGTCATTGCTTGCATATTTTAGTATGTCATTGAGTCTCCTGTCGCTAGTGTCACAATTTGGATGCATTGCTATATAATGAATTGTGGCATTAGTCTGTCGATATCACCGTTGCTCTTTATTTGCTTTATTTGATCAGTGACATGTCCTTGATTCCACCGCTAGGACTTCATTTAGAGTCGCTCACCTTTTGTGCTTACAACCTATGTTTTATTCCTATGTGGTGTAGTGACAGTTGGTCAGTGGATCAGGACAGTTTCAGCAGCAGTCCAGAACTCTCTGTCAGTTTAGTGGTTTCTTGGATGGGTTAAGAGCTAAGCTCTTAATCCTATCTTGCAGTGTCAGCTGGTCTGTGCTTCTATCAGTTGAGCTTTCAGTGACAGTTGGCAGACAGAGACAGAGTTCTGAGGAGAAGGGAAAGGGCAAGGCCGTAGAGCAAGAGAAGAAGAAGAAGAAGAAGCAGAGGACAGGCGACCCTGAGTGGGACCGAGCTCTAGCCGTAGCAGACATTGATGTTCCTCCATCTAGTAGGCTTTGTGCTTTGAGGATAGGAGCAACTGAGTCCCAGGGGGAGTTGAGGAGGTCGACCCAACAGAGAGTGGCGACCACTCCTCTAGTGGCAGAGGCGCAGCAGCGGAGAGCTCCTGCAAGTAGGCAGTCGAGAACCACGGAGGGAGAGGTAGTCCAGGAGAACTCACAGCAGAGAACACAGAGTTGTCCACTTCAGAGGATTGGAGTGTGCGAGGTGTACACCGCTAGAGCCGAGAGAGCTCATCGGGCCATGGGCAAGATCGCCGTGGTGGAGGTTGACTTGTTGAAGTTGAAGGGCCCGGCCATTAAGCCCAAGAGGAGAGTGGACTTCACTGTCTGGGTCCCCGCTGGGAGACATACGAATGCTGGTCAGTTTTGGACAGTGCTCCAGCTGAAGATCTATGAGGTCTACAGGAGGCAGCTTGCCACTAAGGCAAGAGTTCAGTGTTTGTTGCACATCGCCACTGTTCTTTGGAGACACTGAGCAGAGGAGCTGGGTTGACGTGGAGGAGCATATCTCTAATCCCTCTGGTCAGTCAGATTTGGTCACCCAGCCCTTGAGGTAAAGTGAGGAGGTAGTTCTGGAGTTCTATGCCTCCTTGTGGATCTTTCTGGATCGTTCATGTCTTTGGTTCATGTATAGAGGGGAGCCACACCGGTTTGAGAGATCCGATGTCTTGTCTGCTTGATTTTGTATCTTCAGAGACACGGATCCACACTTTGTCCCATCCGGATTTCTCACCGCCGTTCGGACCTTTTGGAGGGATGGAGCCTAGTGATGAGAGACTGAGTATTGTTTTCCCGCCACCTTGTGGGGAGCATTAGTCAAGGCACCCTCTGCGCTTGACACACGAGGCTTGTGTTCTTCAAGTGTTGCTTAGGAGGTCGATAGCGCTTTGTGATGGCTACAGGGAGAGAGTTATTATTCTACATCTGTGGCTGCTATGCTTTCTGCTGAGGCATGAGATCTTTGATTTGACTGACTTGCTGCTAGCTCAGATAGAGGATGTGATATATGAGGGGATTGAAGCACGTCAGTTGCCATTTGCCCTCTATATTTGTCTGATTCTGAGGAGAGCCAGAGTTATGACTGAGGAGGAGTATGCAGCGTTGCCTGAGATCACCGCCTCCTTCAGTCCAGCTAAGCCATCCGACTCCAGGGTTCTTTGAGTTTCAGCTTCTCAGAGCACCCTTGGAGGAGAGGACACCATAGCCTCGGAGGATGTTGACACTGAGGCTCCAGAGGGAGTACAGCCGGGTGCTGGGAGCAAAAATGCTCTAGGTCAAGCCGAGACTCCTACCTCTTGTGCTACACTTGACCCTATTCTTGCTGCCAGATTAGATGCTATACAGGCAGAGCTGGAGAAACTGAGGAGATTTTGAGAAGGGCAGGTTGAGCTTATGCGTAGAGAGAGGGCCGAGTTTGAGGAGAGGATCTGACTCGAGCGCCTCTATATTGAGGAGCGGTTTCGGATGGAGAGAGTGCTTGTAGAGGAGAGGAGACGACAGAACATGGAGTTTCATGAGAGGTCGCAGCACACTCAGTTGAAGATGGTAGCGGCTATTTCATATATGTCTGCTGGTTTTGGAGCTATAGCGTCTTATCTCCGGACTGGTATGCCACCTTTTCCAGCGTTTCGGACGACTACGCTGCTAGGTCCCGTGCCTTCTCAGCTCCAACCTACTGCACCTCAGACTCAGTATTCTTCAGTGTCAGCCTTCACATCTGAGTTGCAAAGTCAGAATCAGCAGTAGCAGCAACAGTCCACGTTCACTACACTACTCTCAGCCTCGCTTTCACCGTTTGTACTTTTTGGGGCAGCCAGCACAGTCACGACTACTGGAGGGTCAGTGTTCCTGTTACATTTTCTCAATTCTCTCCAGTTTCCTCGTACTCGATGTCGGTGCTATTTGCTTCAGCTGAGTCGGGAGTGTCAGTGCCGGCATTGGAGTCAGGAACAACAGTTGGTAGTTATCCTCTTGCTCCGAGGCTTCTATCTTTTGAGGCTACCACTGCTGAGTCAGCGTTGTTAGAACCACCGCAAGAGGCTTCACAGTCAGAGCCTGCAGCCACCAAAGCCAAGCAGTTCAGTGCTTCAGATGCAGATATCCTGGTTGAGGCCGAATATTCTTCAGAGGAGGCAGCTCAGGCCCTTGCCAGTGCAGATCAGCCAGTTTCAGTTGAGGGCAAGGAGCCATCTCCGACGTCTTCCTTCGGTTTGAGTGCCTTCGACGATGTTGAGCAGCCAGGAGGAGACCAGTCAGTAGCAGCAGCAGCTCAGCCAGCAGAGGAGCAGCCTCCGACTATCACTGCACCCAGCTCTTCAGCCGCGCAGGATTAGATTCTATTTCGGAGTTGGGTGAGAGACATGAGGTGTACCGTTTCTGAGAGCTAGCTGTCTAGGAAGAGGCCGTAGATGAGTAGATAGGGCTTTTGGATCTTCTTTGGCGGTTTTCATTGGCTCTTTGTGACATTTTGATGAGCTTGTGTTTTATTTGACTCTTTTAGCTCATTAGAATGCATTTGTCTTTTAGACTAACCCCGTGGTTTATTTGTGTATGGCTTCGGGTGTTTTATCTGTTTTGCAGGTTCCTTTGTGCATGTGCGCTCTCGTCTCATTCTCTATCGTGCACGGTTCTTTATCAACCAGTGTTCTCCCTCCCTATTTTGCTTCCTCGGTGCCATCTTTTTAGATGATTAGATGACAAAGGGGGAGAGAGCTACCAAACAGGGGGAGAACTGGAGGAGAACGACGCTTCCTACCCTTAACAAAGGAGGGGAACTCTTGCAAAATTTTTCTGAGAAATCATCAAGGTAAGGGGGTAAGTGTTCATTCAAGATGTATTTTATTCTCTATCTTCTTTCATCTCATTTGGATTGTTTGTGAGTACTATGGTTGTCATTAATCACCAAAAAGGGGGAGATTGTAAGTTTCATGACCTTTGAAGTCCTCTAAAAAGTATGTATTGATTTTGATGATTGAATGAACAACCATAGGTAACGGTTGTGTTGCAGGTACCACCCCGCTAACTCTACATCAATCTGGTGGGCTTACTCGGTGGATGACAAGGACGGTCCCTAGAAGAGGTGTTGTTGGGCTTCGGAGGACCAAGGCTAAGGATAGACAGAGAGTCCATAGGAACACCGGTACTATTATGGGGGGTAAGGTCATTTATCTCCTGTCATACATGTGTTAGAGGCTGTGAATGCTCTTTAGATCCTCAGAAAGCACTAAAGATGGTAGAGAAAGCAAAGTCGAAGACCGGAGCTCAAGATCTAGCCGAAGTCTCAGTCACCGGACAGTCCAATGAGCCCTGGAGGAGCCAGTCCATAGTGAGGTGCTCTCTAGAGTTGTCGTTGAGCAGTCACCAGACAGTCTGTCGGTGCAATGACCGGATAGTCCGGCGAGCCTGAGGCTAAAGTCCAGACAAGGTGTCTTTGGGAGTCCAAAAGTGAAATTCACCGGACAGTCCAATGAAGGTATGCATCGGACAGTCTGGTATCCTATGGAGTGGATTCCAAAGAAGGTGTTTCCCTGGCCGAGGTGGAAGAAGGATCACCGGATAGTTCGATGATTGCTTAAAACAGTCAGCTTTATGACATCACATCCCAACGGTTGTTTCTAGGCTTAGAGCCTATTTAAACCATAGAGGAGGACATTTTCTTGTGTGCCCTTGATCAGAATTGCTGGAGCCAAGTTGTGAGAGGCCAAAGGACACCACCAAGAGAGCACATTGCAAGATTAGAGATCTTTGGTGCTAGTAGGAGGGTAATAGGTAGCATTTGTACACTTCTAGAGCTTGTAGAGCTAGAGAGGAGTGATGTTTGCCGATTACTCTTGTTGTGGGCAGCCTAGACCAGCTAGGAGTCAGTGTTCGAGCTTCCGAGGAGATTGTGAAAACGACGCCAAGTTTGTACGTGGTTCCGAGTTCCCCGCTCGAAAGAGATACCTAGAGGGAGCACCCGAGCCTTGGTGACTTTCTTTATCTCTTGGGTACTGTGTGCGACAGCCGAGCCGCCGGTCTCTTCACTTCGAAAGTGAAGCGTACCCTTGTGAGCATCGTTTCGGGAACGAAGGAAGGACAAGGACTTCGATGGGAGTGGTCCAACGAGGATTAGGGAAAGACGCCTATCTTCCAAGACCTTGAGAAAAATTCACTAAGGACTCTTTATCTCACTCCCTTTACTTACTGTATTTACTTACCGTTTGAGTAGTGTGATAGGTTGTTCTTTGATTCCTCTTGGTGGCTATCGTGTTAGTGCTTGCTTCTTGTTATTTCATATCACTAGCATTGTTAGGGGGTCTTGGCCTACTAGACTTGTTTAGGTTTGCTTCCGTTGTGGTCCAGTATTCTAGTTTTTGTTCGTAGCGAAATTGGTGTTATAAGTCCATCGATTCAACCCCCCTTCTCGGTGTCTTTGATCCTTACATAGGATGAATGCAAATCAACAAGGATAGATGTGAACCTACGGTATACCTAAAGCTCTAATTACCACTTGATTTGTACGTGGTTCCCAATCTTCCGTCAGGTCATGGTAACTCTCGATTTGGTGGAGATGCGACACACAATCGATCCGGCCTCAAATCAACATGATTCGAACCCCGCAATCGCAGCACCACCTCTCCTCTAGTTATCAACCATACACACATGATTGACCTCGCCAAGAAGACTAATCCCAGCCCGCGAATCGAAGAACACAAGCAAGAACAAAGAAGAACGCAACTCAATTGCGAAATCTGAATTAAACTCACGAAGATAGAAACCAACAAACCGTTAAACGACACAATTGTTTGGAAACAGATGAAAACAAATCAAAACATATCCCTAATGATGCGGCTACTGTTTATATGGAGGTTAGGACGTTCTTAGGGGCAAATCCTAATCCTAATGGGCTAGAAATGATACACGGCCCAAGAGCCAAAATATGGTGTCACAACACCCTAACAGATTCTGGGCGTCGTATTTTTTTGGTGATTCCTAGACATTTAGGAAGTATTTTCACACATGATTAGATCTGTTGGAAAGCTTATCTACTTAGCTTTCCATCCATATTTAGAATGCCCAAAACAGAGTTCGTATGAGACCGGGGCATCCGTTTTAGTGCAGGCTGCTCCTGGAGTCTGAGTCAGACTCGAACCTGAGTTGTTTGGATCTCCTCCGAGGTCGAACATGCGTTGCTGATCTTGAGCATCTCCAAGTCCTTCTTCATGCTTCTCTTGACCCTCTGCAATGTTCTTTATCATGATAAAGTCATTAGGTAGCAATCTATTCTAAAAAAAAGAAGACATATGTTTAGGAACGAGCTCACCTCTAATCTCAACTGTCGTGCACGAGTTCCATTAATACTAATTTGAAGAGTGTTGTGTGTATCTAAAAGAGTGATGTCCTCATCACTTTCTACAGCTGATCAGTCGCTGATTCCCATTTTATAAACTAACGGACCTGGTCGGTCGGTAAATCTGTTAAGCGATTGACCATCTATTGTTAGAGTGGCTTATAGAGAAAAACAATCGTTATAGATGTGCTGTGGTATATATAGAATTAGAAGCCGCCATATGACAAGAATTAGAAATGGAGTCAACTCTTGGAGTTAAGAAACATATTTTGAGGAATCTCCAGGGGATCCAAGTAGAGGACCCACCTGAGAAGGTAAGCAACCAAGGATCGGCCGACCTGAAGTTGGCCTGAGCTTCGATATGCTTCCATGTGCTGGTCACTCCGAACTTTCTCAGGAATATTCCAAGGGATTATGTGGGAACGACATCTCCAGAATCGATGCAGGAAGGCTATAAAAGGGACCGCTTCACTCCTCATCACTTCAACACACACTCTATTTGGAATTCACTCTCACTCACTTAGTCTTTCATAGTCCTTAGCAGCATTAGGTAGGAGAAGTCTCTTCTAATTCCCAAGTCTTCTTGGAGAAGTTAGTGAGTATACTTTCCATGTACTTTTCCATTTTGTATTGACTTTTCTGCATTAATTAAAAATATAGTTTCCATTTACTTTTGTCTTTCTTAGTATATTTGTGTTTTCCTTTATAGGAAGGTTGTTCTTGTTTGATTTATCTGTAGATTTAAATGAAACTATACTATGCTTGAGTATTATACCATTATAATCAATGCATATTTAGGCTAGTCGATCCATGCCACGACATTGCTTTAATGTGGATCTAGTGTGCCATAGTCCTAACTTTGCTATCCCAAAGGATTAAGGTGTTGTTGGATAATGTAGACACGGGATCTAGGTTATTCACATTTATTGAACATGGGTTTACCTCATGAATTATTAGAGATATACGGCAGGTGGTGACAGTCCTGTATCCTCAATGTTCGGGTATGAAATATGTCCTGTATGATAAGACGATGTCCTTTGACTTGTGAAGCCAAGTCAGAAGTGATACATCACGGGGTCCTGATCTTCACGACGAAGGATGATCACCAGATAACTATCTTCAAAGAAGCTAAGATAACTTGCTGGAAGCAGTGATAACTAGTGCAACCTGACAAATAAAACTCGAAGCCAACCACCATCTTTAACCGGCAACATGAATCGAGAATTCGCCCAACCACACTCACAAGGAACCAACCAACACAGCCTACAATCAATCGAGAAAACTTTTAAGGGAGCAGGAGCACCAATTGGGAGCGGATGAAGCCGCCGCTGCTGTAATCCCACGAAGGAAATCACAAGAGCAAAGGGGTAGAGATCAACTCTCAAAGGTTTGTTAGCATACAGTTGAACAAAGAGGTTTTGTATTTTGTTTATCAAAAGTCTCTTATTGCTATGAGGCAATGGGGTATTTATACTTGGAACAGCCTCCTAGATAGGTGTAAATACGAAATGAAAAAGATAAGATAGACTATGTGAAAGGGCCTTCACGAAATGGCTCTGAATTGTTCCCGCGTGGCTGTTGGTCTTCCACGCAGTCTTCAGTGTTTTGTCAATAACTCCACCTTGAAAAGTCCAAAAGATGTGCCGTCAGTTGCGTTGAAAAATTAACTTGATAAGCTTTCATACCATGTGCAGAATGCACCACGAAATAATGTAGAATGGTACAGTTTTGCATGGGAAGTTGAACGTCTGGCAGACAGTTGACCTTCTGACCAGTCTTTACTAAAACTGGTCGGCTCTCACAATGAAAATTATAAACCGCTTGGCTCTGGTGGCATTGAAAACTAGACTTAATAAGCTTTCCAAAATGTCCTCATGGAACTCCATAGCCTTTGAAAATCAAGAGTTATGGTATTTTCTTTCGAACTGTTCTGCTGGACTGGTCTGATTCGAGTGTGGTCTATCTCTGTAGTCATCTCTTTGTATGTTCCTGTCATCCTTCTTGGTGAACCTAAGCAATAACAATGTACATGACTTAGGCAGTATATAATTTTCATTAATGTTAAAATGATTCTCACAAAGTAGCGCGTTCACCTCTTGTTGTAGCTTTTTTGCTTGACTATGTGTAATTGGTCCATTTATGACTTGGGCTGGTGTCGATGTTGGTGAGACTTGAGTTGGTGTAGCTTGATTTGGAGGTTGTAACATCTTGCATGATAGCGTGGTCATATCATCCTCTCCCTCTTGAAAAAGAGTCGTCCTGACTCTGATGTGTCTTCACTTGTGAATGGTAAGAGGTCAGCAACATTGAAGGTGTTGCTCACGCCATAACTTGCTGGAAGATCTATCTTGTATACATTATCATTGATCTTCTCGAGAATATGAAATGGACCATCTTTTCGTGGCAACAATTTTGATTTGCGCTGATGGGGAAAGCGATCCTTGCGCAAGTGTATCCACACCAAGTCCCCGGGCTCGAGTAACACTTCCTTCCTATGCTTGTTCATACTTGCAGCCTTGCGTCTTGCCTTGAGTTCAATTACTTTCTTGGTCTTCTCATGTATCTTATTTACATATACAGCACTCTTGGAAGCTTCTATGTTGGTCCTCTCCTGCAATGGAGGGGCAACAAATCTATCAGAGCAATAGGTTTGAAACCATATACAATTTCCAAAGGACATAAGTTAGTGGTAGAGTGTACTGCCCTGTTATAAGCAAACTCCACATGTGGCAACTCCCAAATCTTCAAGTTCTTTTTCACCATTGTTCGCAGCAACATTGATAATGTTCGATTCACCACTTCAGTTTATCCATCGGTTTGAGGGTGACAAGTGGTGGAGAATAGGAGCTTGGTTCTAAGTTTGGCCCATAATGTTTTCCAAAAATAGCTCACAAACTTGACATCCCGATCAGACACAATTGTCTTGGGCATCCCATGTAGCCTCATAATTTCCCTGAAAAATAAATTAGCAATATGTGAAGCATCGTCGGTCTTGTTGCAAGGGACAAAATGAGCATCTTTGAAAATCTATCAACCACAACAAAAATAGAATCCTTTCCTTTCTGAGTTCTAGGTAATCCTAAAATAAAGTCCATGCTTATGTCTTCCCAAGGGATATGGAAACAGGTAAAGGAGTATATAAGCCATGAGGGTTCAGTTTTGACTTAGCTTTGTGACAGGTGACGCATCGCTCCACAAATCGTATGACATCTCTCCTCATCTTGGACCAATAGAAATGATCACCTAGTAGTTCTTAAGTTTCCTTTTGTCCAAAATGACCTGTTAGTCCACCTTCATGTGATTCCTGTAACAAAAGCAATCTAACCAAAGAATTTGGAACACAAAGCTTGTTAGCTCTAAACAGAAATCCATCATGTATGTGATATTTTTCCCAATATTTTCCATCTTTACAATGATTATATGGTTCTGAAAATTTAGGATCATTATTATACATACCTTTCAAACATTCAAGACCCAAAACCTTTACCTCGAGTTGGTTCAACAACACACTCTTTCGAGACAAAGCATCGGCAACAAATCCTTACCTTTCTTATATTTCACAATGTATGGAAATGTTTCGATGAACTCAACCCATTTGGCATGGTGACGGTTCAGCTTAGCTTGACCTTTCAAGTACTTCAAAGCTTCATGATCGGAATGAATAACAAACTCTTTTGGCCATAAATAGTGCTGCCAGGTTTCAAGCACACACACCAAAGCATACAATTTTTTGTCATACACAGAATAATTCAATTGAGTACCTCCCAGTTTTTCACTAAAATATGTTACTGGTTTTCCTTGTTGCATTAAAACTCCTCCTATCCCAATTCCACTAGCATCACATTCTACTTCAAAAGTTTTAGTGAAATCAAGAAGAACAAGTACGGGTGCTTCAGTCAAACGTTTCTTTAATTCTTGAAAAGCATTTTCCTGTGAGTTTCCACACTTAAAATCAACCCTCTTCTTGGTCAATTCATTCAAAAGAGCAGCAATGGTACTGAAATCTCTCACAAACCTTCTATAAAAACCAGCAAGGTCATGAAAACTTCTTACTTGACTTACATTCGTTGGAGCTGGCCAATCCTTGATGGCTTTCACCTTGGTTTCATCCACTTCGATTCTTTTTCCTGAAATAGCAAAACCAAGAAACACAATGTGGTCTGTACAAAAACTGCACTTCTCAAGATTAGCAAATAATTTCTCCTTTCGAAGCTCATCCAAAACTTGATGAATGTGATTCACATGCTCATCAAAAGACTTGCTGTAAATTAAGATATTATCAAAGTAGACAACAACAAATTTTCCAATGAAAGCTCTCAGAATATGGTTCATTAATCTCATGAAAGTACTAGGAGCACTAGTCAAACCAAATGGCATAACTAACCATTCATACAACCCAAATTTTGTTTTAAATGCAGTTTTCCATTCATCCTCTGTTTTCATTCTTATTTGATGGTAACCACTTCTCAAATCAATTTTAGTAAAAATTATAGAACCACTCAATTCATCAAGCATGTCATCTAACCATGGAATAGGATGACGACAGCGAACAGTGATATTATTTATAGCTCTACAGTCATAACACATCCTCCAAGAACCATCTTTCTTAGGTACTAAGATCACAGGAACAACACAAGGACTTAAACTTTCACGAATAAAACCTTTGTCAAGAAGTTCTTGTACTTGCCTTTGTATCTTCTTGGTTTCTTCTGGATTGGTTCGGTATGGTGGACGGTTAGGGAGTGCAGCCCCTAGAATGTGATCAATTTGACGCTCAATTCCACGAATTGGAGGTAGTTCGGCTGGTGTTTCTTTTGGAAAAACATTTTCATAGTCCTGTAAAAGATGAGACACAACACTAGGAAGAGAGATGATATCGTTAGGTGAAATTAAAACGTCTTGGCTCACAAGTACAAAGAGCACTTGATCTAGGTTCTTCCTCACTTCTCTCAGTTCAGATTTTGTGGCTAGCATAACTAGATGCTCTCCCTCTCCTCTTTTTTTCTCTCTCAAATTTGGCGTGTGTCTCTCACTCACCGAGTTGTGGATGGCACTCATTTTCTTTTGCTCTGCTCCTCCTGTAATCGCTGGACCAATTTCAGATTTCTTTTGTAAGTGCTCAGCCATGATTTGTTGAGGTGTCATAGGTTTGAGTACAAACTTCTTCCCTTTCAAATCTATTGTGTATTGATTTGTTCTCCCACAATGCTGAGTATATCGATCATATTGCCAAGGTCTTCCAAGTAACATGTGACACACAGACATAGGTGCCACATCACACTCAACGGTGTCAACATATTCACAAATCTTGAATGGAACTTTCACCTTATATCCAATCTTAATATCTCCCGAATCATTCAGCCATTGGACATGATATGGATGAGGATGTCGCTGTAGTTTCAAACCAAGCTTGTCAACCATCTCACGACTAGCAAGATTATGGCAGCTCCTGCCATCAGTGATCACCTTCACCACTTTATCTTGCACCTTGGCTCTGGTTTGGAAAAGATTATGTCGCTGCCCAATTTCAGCTTCTTTCATTTGAGCACTCAAGATTTGAGCCACTACAAGAGCAGCACCGTGCTCAAATTCACATCCTGTATGTTTCTCATCTTCATGGGCTTCATCAACATACTCTTACTCAACTTCCTCTTCACTAGCTGAATCATATTCTCTATTGTCATTCACAATGATCATACAATTATTTGGACACTGCTTAATTATATGCCCACGGACTCCACATTTGAAGCATTGAATCCCACTACTCTTGGATGTAGAACCCACTGAAGTAGAGGTGGATGCTGCTGGTTTAGAACTCATGCTTGGGGCAGCAGTGTTCTTCCCACTATAAACACCTTGAACATTAGAACAGAGGCCTCCACTTGAGCTCTTTGCCATTGAGGGTGCAGCAGAAAACTTAGAGATTGACTTGCTTCCTCTAGACGCAGTACTGGTACCATATGACAAGGGCTTGCTATTGTTGGCATCTTGCTGTAGTTGGCGTTCAGCTTTGGTTGCTTGATGTACCAAATCAATAAGATGACGGTACGGCTGAAACTCAACAATGCGCTGCATATTGCGATGTAACCCAGCCATAAAACGTGCAATAGTTTGCTCTTCATCTTCATACACATTGGCTCTAATCATAGCCTTCTCCATCTCTTTATAATACTCCTCAACAGAGAAATTTCCTTGCTTCAGATTCTACAGTTTATCGAAAAGATCACGGCGATAGTGCTTCGGTACAAAACGAGTTCTCATTTCTCTCTTCATTTCTTCCCAAGTGGCAATAGGATTTTCTCCATATTCTTCACAATCATGGAGAAGTTGCTCCTACCTTATCAGAGCATATCCTTCAAACTCCAGAGATGCCATTGCCAACTTCTTTTCCTCTGCATAATTATGCAGGCGAAAGATCTTGTCCACCTTCAACTCCCAAGTGAAATAAGCTTCAGGATCAGACCCTCCATCAAATTTTGGCATGGTAAACTTCAGTTTTCCAAACCTCTCCTCATGGTTGCCTCCTCTACGATGTCGGCAACCAAAACGATATTGAGAATGATTATCATCATCCTCATCTTCAGATTCATCATTGTCATCATTTCTTCGACCTCGAGCTCTTCCTCTACGACGTGCAGCACCTTGGTTCCTCCTTTCTTGTTCTCTTGCTCTTCTAGCAGCAACTCCACCATCACTATCTCCTCCATCTTCACCATAGTAGCTTGCGCCGTCATGAGGTTGGCGACGACCTCTGATTTCAGCCATAAAGGCCTGAAGATCTTGTGTCAACCGATCTTGCTTATCTTCCAAGCTTTGCTTCAGTTCATTGAATTGTGCCATAGTAACACAATCTTCTAACTCCACTCCACCCATCTTCCTGTAAGGTTAGCTAAATACAAACAATAGGTATTTGTGGAATATAAAAATTTGGTGGCTCTCACAACTCACCTCTCTTACCAACCGAAGCTCTTATGAATTCTTTGCTGCGGATTACAGAGAAACAAATGAGTGGTGGGAATAAGAAAGTGATGAAGAGGCGAATACAAGACCAGAGTACCGATTACGATGGATTTTTATGTGGAGCTTGGTGGGGAGTGATACACAAGGAATGCAATCCGAATTCTAGTTGTTGTAAAGTTAAATTACAATCCAAACTAGAAGTTCCCTGCCTAGTGCTGATCACAAGATATGGGAGATATAAATCAATCACACACACACGCAAAGAAATTTCAGAGTTGATGCAAACAAGGAGTATGATCGGGAGGCAAGTGTTGCGATCAGACCCAACCAAAATTTTGCACCAAACACAAATAGCAAACTGGTTGCTCAACTTGGCGTGACAAACTTTCAGCACTTGTGCACTTTAACTAACTATTCTTCAACCTTTCTTCCTCAATTTTTCTCAACTCTCTCTTTTTTTACACTTTTCTTTCTTCTTTTTTTTGACACACTTTTTTTTATAGAACTTAACACAATGACCAGAGATAACACTAGCACACTTATGATAGAAGAAAAAAACACAACCAGTAGCTATAGTTTGATAGGATCAAAGTTAACGCGAAGGATGATATAGGCTATAGATTTTTTGTGTGTGGGGATTTTCAGATTATAAAAGAGGCTCAAAGGACACGCAAAGGAAAATGATCAGCAACTAAAACAAAGACTCTAATGGACTGAAACTTAACAAAACTCACTGAAATAATAGATTGAAACAAAGGGCTAAAGCAATTTTTTTAAGGCTCTTTGGTGGATAGAACGAAACAAATATATTTGTAGCTAAAGGTAAAGAATCGTACCGTGGTAGAAAGCTCTGATGCCAGATGATACGTCACGGGGTCCTGATCTTCACGACGAAGGATGATCACCAGATAACTCGCTTCAAAGAAGCCAAGATAACTTGCTGCAAGCAGCGATAACTAGTGCAACCTGACAAATAAAACTCGAAGCCAACCACCGTCTTTAACTGGCAACCTGAATCGAGGATTCGCCCAACCACACTCTCAAGGAACCAATCAACACAGCCTACAATTAGTCGAGAAAACCTCGAAGGGAGCAGGAGCACCAATTGGGAGTGGATGAAGCCGCTGCTGCTGTAATCCTGCGAAGGAAATCACAAGAGCAAAGGGGCAGAGATCAACTCTCAAAGGTTTGTTAGCACACAGCTGAACAAAAGGGTTCTGTATTTTGTTTATCAAAAGTCTCTTATTGCTACGAGGCAATGGGGTATTTATACTAGGAACAGTCCTCCTAGATAGGTGTAAACACGAAATGAAAAAGATAAGATAGACTATGTGAAAGGGCCTCCACGAAATAGCTCTGAGTTGTTCCCGCGTGGCTGTTGGTCTTCTGCGCAGTCTTCGGTGTTTTGTCAATAACTTCACCTTGGAAAGTCCAAAAGATGTGCCGTCAGTTGCGTTGGAAAATTAACTTGAGAAGCTTTCACATGCAGCATGCACCACGAAATAATGTAGAATGGTACAGTTTTGTATGGGAAGTTGAACGTCTGGCAGACTGTTGACCTTCTGACCAGTCTTCACTAAAACTGGTCCGATCTCAGAATGGAAATTCCGAACAGCTCGTCTCTGGTGGCATTGAAAACTATACTTAATAAGCTTTCCAAAATGTCCTCATGGACCTCCATAGCCTTTGGAGATCAATAGTTATGGTATTTTCTTTCGAACTGTTTTGCTGGACTGGTATGGTTCGAGTGTGGTCCTTCTCTGAAGTCATCTCTTTGTATGTTCCTGTCATCCTTCTTGATGAACCTAAGCAATAGCAATGTACACAACTTAGGCAGTATATAATTTTCATTAATGTTAAAATGATTCTCACAAAGTTGCGCGTTCACCTCTTGTTGTAGCTTCTTTGCTCGACTACGTGTAATCGGTCCATTAATGACTTGGGCTGGTGTCGATGTAGGTGAGACTTGAGTTGGTGTAGCTTGATTTGGAGGTTGTAACATCTTGCTTGATAGCGTGGTCATATCAAGAAGGCATTAACCGGTTGTGCTTGGGTGAATGGAACTAAGTCCTATACTATAGATGATTATCTCTTGGTACATACTGTTGTGACTAAGTTACGAAGTAAATATGGAACTTACACTTTCTTGCTTATATAACACAAATTTATATTTAGAGTAGGGTATTCCATTGTGTGTGTGTGTGTCCACTATCCTATATTTCTTACCCCTGTTTTAAGCTTGGTTATTTCAATAAGAGTTGAATCCCTGATATAGTCCTTACAATAAATTCTCCTAAATACCATGCCTTCCTGTGGGTTACTTAAATACAATACACTGAAATACTCCTAGGTGAAATGCTACAATGATTTTTCCATATGCTTTCGGAATGCTATCTGATTAAGAATAAAACATTTCTTGTGCAGGTGATAGGGAAGGTTCTGATTTATGAAAATTTATACTAAGACTACATTCAAAAATTTTCTCTATTGTTTACCCTTGTCTAAGCAGATTTATCTTCTTCGTTTTCTCTTTAAGGTAAAAATAGGATAGTGCATGAGAAGATTCGATCTGGCTAGAAACTTCATTGATAATAGAAATTGCAGTTCGGGTCCCAAGTTTAGGTCCCCGTCAAGTTTTAGACCCGACATGTGCGGGTGTACGTGGGAGAAAAATCCACCTATGGACCGCACCCACACCAGCCCCGCATAATATTGGGTGCGGGTGTGGGTTTTATGCCTGAAACCCGACAGGCTCAGGTGCGGGTTTCACTTTTCACCTGCGGGTGTGGGTGCGGATCTGATATTGCACTAGTATATTTTTTTTGAAGTGCGTGGGTTTTTACAAAACCCAGCTCAAACCTGACCCGTTGCCATCCTAATTGATAGTCTTGAAGCTTTACTAGGAAAAGTCCAACCCCGCATTGTACCATCATAAAGTATCCTCTCAGCAATCGAGTCTCTCAACCCCGCACCATGAAGTCCAAAGGAAATGGTCGAGAAAATCCTGTGTGAGTTCTCAACCCACAAAGGAAATATGCTTACAGGACCTATTGTAAAAACTAAAGATGCCAACTTTGAGATCAAAACTAGCCTCATCACCGTGGTACAAGCCAGCCCATTCTGTGGGAAGATCAAGGCGGATGCTAGTGCTCACCTTCACCACCAGGGGAGTCACCTAAGAGGCCATCCGACTCCGAATGTTATTGTTCTCTTTTCTTGTGAACGTGAAGCAGTGGTTCTACATGAACTGAAATGCTGTGGACAACTGGGAGAAGTGTTCCAATGTGCTCCTCACAATATCTTTTCCGGTGGACAAGACCAAGCCTTTCATGTAAGGATTTTCAGTTTCTAGCAAGCATATGATGAGTCAATCCCTGAAGCTTGGAGTGTTTCCAGGAGTACATCCTAGGATAACCTCGTCATTGGATGGATGATTAGCTCCTCATCCAGAATTTCTACAATGGGTTGACCCCCTCAGTCCGTGACCACATCGATGCTGCTGTAGGATCTGCTATCTTCTCACTCACCATTGCGTTTGCTAAGGTAACAGATTTGTTTAAGAAGATGGTGGCAAACTAAGGCTGAAGCAACGATCATTTTCATCCCAAGAAGAGAGGTATGCATACTGTCAAAAAAGTTAATATGCTTGCAGCGAAGATGAACCTTAAAGTGCCTCAATGACAAGATGAAGATCGGATCCGTCCAAGCACTAGACGCTCACATTACTTGCTGAAAGTGCATCTAGGATCCTATGTGGATTTTCGGATGAATTATGACGAACAATAGAAGCATTTGATGGTATTTTGTGAGTATGTGTGCATGGACATAAATGAATGGAACTTTATCGACCCCCAAAAAGGAAAAGAGCAAAGTTGGTTCTTTGGCTTCGGAGTTTCTAGCTTTTACATTTTTTGAGTCATAGGACCACCGTACTATCAAGGGGTTCAGCATTTTCTACTTTGAAATTTGTTAAGTGCTCCATCTTTCACCACTTTTTTATGTTATCTTAATCTACTGTTTTTTGTTGCTGGCTCTGGACTTGTCCGCCCAACAATCAGACTCTAGAGAGGGAGCACACAGCTCACCCCGGACTTATCTGGGTGTCCGGACTTGTCCGGCACTGAACATGTTTGGGTCAGGCTGCGGACTCCAGAGAGCTGCTCCATCGGCAGAACCGGACTAGTCCGCTCCTCCAGACTAGTCCGGGAACGGACTTGTCCATCATGGCAAGCGGACTTGTCCGCTGGACGGATGGACTCCAGAATGGATGCACCTTGGCTTGACCGGACTAGTCCGTTGGTGAACTTATCTATGCCCTCTGTGGACTCCAGAGAGATGACCATATTACCGTTGAGCCCGATACCCGGACTTGTTCGGACCTCGAGACTAGTCAGCTCTTGGAAATTTTGGAAAGTCATTTTTGATTGATCTATATAATCCCTACCCCTTAACATCTTAGAGTTACCAAAAGCCAACGCCTCATTTCAAATCACGCGCTGAAACTCTCTAAGATCCACTTCTCTTCCCCTCATTCTTCATTGAATCCTCTAGGGTTTGATTGAAGGAAGAGGAGATCGTGAGTGTTTCCGTCTCTTGTTTCGCATTGAGCACTTGATCTTTTAATTGCAGGTTTTGCAGGACCTATTATTCTTAGAGATTCATCTCCTAAACAGTTAGGTGTCATCCGGAATCCATCAAGACCGCTGTAGTGAGATCTGAAAGGTTTGTATCGCCCCTCATTGATCTAGTGAAAGCCAAATTGATCTTTGTGGTCACTTGGAGAGGTTTAGGGTTGAGTGCAACCCGATGCTTTGTGGACTCCTTAACGGAGATGTAGGCTTCTGTGTGGAGTTGAACTTCGGTCAAAAATCCCTGTGTCTCTTGTCTCCTTTTGGTTTTGTATTTGATCTATTTCTGCTGCGTTTGCGGACTTACCTGTGAAAGACCGGACTTGTCCATTACCGGACAAATCCGCTTGACCGAACTAGTCTGTGTTCTATTTTTACTGATTAAATTGTTTTTGAGATGCAATTTTTCAGGTCGTTGCCTATTCACCCCCCCCCCCCCTCTAGGCAATTTTCGCTTGCACAATCTGTGGCAATATTGGACACCAAGACCTGTGAACATGTCTATTGGATGAACAACAAAAACAAGAGGTATAGTCCACAAGGGGCAAAGGATGGAACTAACCACGACCCTTCTACCAAGGAGGTAACCATGGCAATTTCAATTTTTTTTTAATTCTAACCAATGTTCTTTGAAAGATCTTATCTTAAGCCAAGCTAAAATCAATAAACTTATATCTAAGAGACTTACTACTAATGATAAGATTTAGATAGCATTTATACTAAATTGGAGATTTCCTCCTCTATGGAGGAGGAGCTCAGATGCTCACCTTGTTGCCTGATGGGGACCACTCAACCACGTAGATAGTTCACATCAAAACCACATTCAAACAATAGAGCTCAGATGCTCACCTTGTTGCCTGATGGGGACCACTCAACCACATAGATAGTTCACATCAAAACCACATTCAAACAATACACGAACAATACACGTTGCCCTCCTCAAACCTAAGAAAGGAAATAGAATGAATCATAGGACCCTACCAAATCCCTCAGCTTTCCCCCCCAAAATACATCCCCTGCAAATCACAAAGAAATCCCTAAATCGGCAAACAATATTCCTCAAATTGATGATGAAAACGAGTAGATCTAGTACTTTCTACTTCCCTCCGGTTTTAAAATATAGACACCATTGACTTTTAACGTCAACTTTGACCATTCGTCTTATTTAAAAATTTTGTTCAAATGTGTAAAATTTTATTATTATTTGATTTATTACTAGTTGAATTTAAATTACAACTAATAATTTTACATATTTGAATAAATTTTTTGAATAAGAGGAATAGTCAAATTTGATGTTAGTAGTGAGCAGTGTTTATAATTTAAAATGAAAGAGAATATATTGCAGGCTGGTCTCTGTACTAACTGCGCGCGCAGCCAGCTGGACCCGCACACTCGCATAGGAGGTGGGGTTGTGCTATGTGCACTGACACGCAGGAGGAGGCGCACTGGGAGTGGCGTGACACATGCAGGGACACGATCGGTGGCGATTTGGTGCAGGGAGCAGAAGCTAGCGACAATTTTGGGATTTTGGTGGACGTTAGTGGTAGTGGATAATAGAGGTGGAAGGGAGAGAGGAAAATATCTAGGGTTTGCGTCTATGAGAAAATGGTGGTGGTAAAAAATTTTAAGGTTTGCCCAACATTATTTAAAGTCCCAATGTCTTTTTCCGTTTGATCATGGGATGAGTGTGGTGAACTTTACTGAGCGATGATCTGTTAGCACACTGAAGCCATCGTCAAGCACAGGCCTGGCCGGCCAGGAAGCCCATGAGCTGTGATGCCCAACGTGCGTGTGAGTGGGCTGGAGTGGGTGGCGTGAGTTGTACGTGGAGGAGTATAAGTACTGACCTCAAGGTTGTTGAGAAAGGCAAGAAATGAAATAGTTGTTGAGAAAGGCAAGAAATGAAATAACATACTTCTGATCCTATCTTCTTCCAGTCCAAGTTCCCTTCTCTCCAATTCTCCTCTATTCTTCCTCCTTTCAAATTCGTGAGAGCATCGCTAACATGCTCCATCAGTAAATCTTCTAAGCATTACAGACTCATAGTCGGCTGTTTTTTTGTCGATTCCTGATCGGTGGCTAATATCCGTCTGTAAATTTGAATGGTGGTGTAGTGTACCCTTCAAAGTGAACAGAAATTTCTAGATTATACATTAAATAAATACATTTTGCTGTTCTATTATGTTCAAAGTTTGAAGTCCACTTCAGCTCGATGGTTACGTGTACGTTGGAATGCTATTCACTTTCACTTACTCCCTCTATTCTTTAATTGATGTCGTCGTTGACTTTGAAATTCAACTTTGACCATTTGTTTTATTTAAAAAAATTTAATAAATTTTATATATTTTTATATAATTTGATTTATTTGAATCACAACTTAAAATTTTACATATTTGAGCAAATTTTTTGAATAAAATGAATGGTCAATGTTCAATTTAAAAGTTAACAGCGATATTAATTAAAGAACGGAGGGAGTAGAGAGTCTGTACGTTTGTTCCCAATAGTTAGTGTGCCTTGCACAGCGTTCGGTTAATTTATAATGAAATAAACCTATAGAGGCCTCCATTGGAAACATGAATCCCATTTACGTTAATTCGAAGCTGCAGGCTGAACGCGTTCATATGTTTTCATCATCTGGATCAAGCTATGTACAACAGAGCTTCCGAGCACGGTAGGCAGGAGAGCATCACTACCGGAATGCCTCTGTTTGCCGAGTGCCAAGGGCACTCGACAAAAGGTCAAAAACACTGCATAAGCCACTCGGCCTACCTTTTGACGGTAAAGAGACGTTTGCCGAGTGTTTTCTGTCGGGCACTCGGCAAAATATTTCTTAAGTACCCTTTAGACCCTCGGCAAAAAAAAGTAGATCGAACAGACAAAAAACAATGACGGAGACTTTACCGAGTGCCTGCATGCGACACTCGGCAAATTCTTTTTGTTTGTCGAGTGTCAGGCTTACGACACTCGGCAAACACTTAATGTTTGCCGAGTGCCAGCGTCGCGACACTCGGCAAACTCTTCTTGTTTGCCGAGCGCTAGCCTCGCGACACTCGGCAAAATCTGGGGCACTCGGCATAATATGTTTTCGAAATGTTAAAATCAGCTAAAATCACACATATATCACATCACAGGCAGTTTATATAAACCACAAACATATAGATCACATCACAGACAATTTATATAGCCAAAAAACCTATAAATCACATCACAGGCAGTTTATATAAACAAGTCTCACACAAAATACAATAAACATCTATCATATTAGTTTGCTTCACACATAGTCCAATAGTTTCACACACAGATCAACTACGAGGTCACTGCGGCGTATGAGGCGATTGATTCGATGCCGCATGATTCGATGTCGCCGATTGATTCTGTACAAAGGAGAAAAGATTGCATATGTTAGACAAGATTTAAAGTAGAAACAAACAACTTAAAACATTCATACTCACAGGAGTAGTCGCAGGAGGAGGTGGAGGAGGAATTAGCTTCGGTGGCAGAGATTGACCCATCCTCTCGCTAAGACTTTGCATCCACTGAAACATATGCTCCATCCTCTGCCGCTCGGCCTCTTGCCTCTGTCGATCGGCCTCCATCCTCGTCGCCATCTCCTCCCTTAGCCTCCTCTCTTCTGCCAGCTCGGCCTACAATATTTCACCTCAATATTACAATACAAAGTAAAGGTATGTAAAAATCAAAGAACGACGAATAAAACATAAGTAACCTGGAGTGCCTCCATCCGGGACTGTGCAGTGGCTGGTTGTGGGCGTATGGCCGAGCTTGAACTCGTGCTCCTTGCTCGAATCTGAGAGAGAGTGGGAGTGGTGGCCGTGTCGAGTGTGCTGTCGCCAATCCAGTACCGCTCGTGCTTTTTGCCTCCTCCTACCCTCATGACGACTTCTCCATCAAGGTCCTGGGTGCTCGGATTGTACTCTTGCCCATGGACCTCTCTTGCCATCTCAGTGTACTCACTGAGGCGGCTGTGGACGGTCGCATTGCTGTACGCCGAGGGCGGGTCCTCCGGGTTGTACTCGACGTCGGACGTCGCCTTGCCCTTGTGGGCCAAAGCCCATGCCTTGAACTAGGAGCAAGGCTGGCCACCATGTGACGAGGACTGCGAAAAAATAGCAAGATGAGTAGAAATTATGCAGAATTGAGCGTTATAATAAATAAATGAATTCGCGTACCCATCTAGCCGCGTATTCATCGAGGCTTAGGTTGCCTTGATGGTGTGGTGCACCTGGCATCATCAAACGACGCTCTTGGCAAGCGTTGTGCGTCTCCTTCCACTCGGCGGCGCACCACTTATTTACCATCTCTTCCCAACACTGGATATGCTAGGCGCACCACCACGGAGGCATCTACATGTCATTAAGTATATGACATATAAGAAGATCAAATTAAGCGTACTAAATCTCAGAAAAAAGCAGTATTAATGTTTTATATTTACCTGCAGGTATTCTTTTCGGGTCATCGCCATGGTTCTTGCTTGAGTTTTGGTGATCTTCGTGTCAAGGTACGTAGCATGGTATGTTACAATGGCCTGGATGCGAGCCTCATAATGCATGTCCTTGACGAGCTTGACACAGGCCTTGTGAGCCACAGCAGCCGCCTTAGCCTCCTATCCGTCCTGGCATCTGAAGAAATCCTGCATATAGACGCGATGTATCCAGTCATTATTTAGCAATGTCAAATAAAAACTAAATGTAGTGCGAGGAATACTTACCCACAGCTCAGCCGTCACTCGCTCCGCCTTGTTGCAAAAGACCCTGCCATCCCGATCTGGTACATCTGAAAAGGCGATGTAGTGGTCCCATGTGTAGGCCGGCTTATGCCCTTCGCCATACGCAACCAGGCCCGGAAAGTGTAGCCTGCACAAAAGACCAAAGATGCCATTGACATGGCGTTTATGATCACCTGCAGCCACAAGCATCCAACCTCTGCCCAAGTGATTAAGATAAATCATTAGTTTCTATTGTGATTTTTAACATATCAAATAGAAAATAAATGACAACTTATTAAGTAACTTACCTAGCACCAGTGGGCCGAATCAGCGGGCGTCTCTCACGAGGTATCGGTCGGGTCGAGAGGGTAGAGGGACCTCGCAACCAGACACCCGACGTTCTAGAGGAAGCTAAACCCACTGTCGCGTCCTCCTGCTCCTCCTGCTCGTCATCCTGCTCCTGCTCCTCCTGCTCCTCATCTTGCTCCTTCTCCTCCTGCTCCTCATCCTACTCGTGCTCCTCTTCCTGCTCCTCCTCCTCGGGCGACGACGAAGGTACAGTCGACGGTGGAGCTACAGGTGCCTTTTCTCTCCCTCGACCTCTGCCTCCACCCTTTCCTTGACCCTTGTTGGACCACTCAGCTGCATCAGAACCTCTTTTGTACAGCGATTTTACCTTTCCGAAACCGCCCACCATCTTTGCCCAATCACCTGCAATAAAAAAGAGTAAACCAATCAGCACAGATAAACAAAATGTATTTAGAATGAGATGCAAAAAAGAAAATTAGAAAATGAATTCGTATTAAAAAACGAAAATTAATTATTAGTTCGGATCATACATGTATTAAAAATAATCATCATGATCGGGATTAGCTGGATCATAAGTCTCATCATCACTATCACCAATGTCAATATAATCGTGCACGTGCTTCGAAAGAGGAATGGTGTCATCACTGTCATTGCCTAAATGTAATCGCTTAAGTAATTCTAAGTCCTTCACATTATGAACCTCATCTCCAGCGTCCTCGTCGATAGCTCTTTCATTGTCTACTTCCATTCCGATCGCTTCGGTTAGGTCTATCTCAAAAGTACCTTCTAGCCCATTTTCTTGAAAGAACTCTCCGTCATATGTGTTGTAATCTTCATTATTTGGGACCGGTAATTTACCGTGTGGAGATACTTTGTACACAACATCCCAACCCTTAAGGCGGTCGTCTGTTTGGCACGGGTAAGAGAGATAATAAACTTGTGTGGCCTGTTGAGCCACAATATAGACATCGTCTCCTGGTAAGACGGATGATTGTCGAATTTTAACTAACCCAAGATTAGGGTTCCGTCTCACTACTTCAGGATCAAACCAATGGCATTTGAATATGACAGGATTAAGAGGTTTGCAACCATGAAACGTGAGTTCATATATTTCTTCAATTCTTCCATAATACTCAACCCCATCAAGGCCTTGCGTAAAAACTTCAGTATTTGTCGTTCTTCGGTTGGGCCGACTATGCTCATGTTTTGTTGTGTGAAAGCGATATCCATTCACGTCATAACCGGTAAATGACCTGACCCTACAGGCACAGCCGTCGGCGACCTGTCTCAACTCGGCACTCATAGACGCATCGGTTTGGCCCTGCGAGATAAATCAAGATAGTTCATTGTATTATTTACACATACGAGCAACTTGTAATGTCAAACTAAGTACGAGGTAAATTGGACAGTACCTTATGTTTGAACCAAGACATGAAATCGGGCATTCCATTTCCCGCACCCTGTCTAAGAAGTGTCTCAGCTTCATGCGGGGTAGGTTCCCTTGATTCACGCCAGAATTGATGATGAAATTCCAGCATGTACGGCTCCACTTCGGAAAGGTTGGTCAACACATATACCATAATATTGCGCCACTCTTCATGTTTCAAGGTCTTATGGGTCGCATCACTTGCACTTCCAAGTTGCCCTCGAAAAATGCTGAGGTTCGATTCGTCTTCGCTCGCATTGTAACGAGCGGTTGGGTTATGCACGCTAGGAAGGTTGTCACAATAGTATTTTGTTGTGAAGTTTGACACCTCCTCCAGAATGTATGCCTCTGCGATGGAAGCTTCAATTTTGCATTTATTTTTACATTTAGTTCGAAGAACCTTTTGACATCTCTCAATTGAATAGCACCAACGGCCCTGCACAGGTCCCCCCATTCGTGCCTCGTACGGGAGGTGCAAAATCAAATGCTGCATCGGATTGAAAAAGCCAGGTGAAAAGATCTTCTCCAACTTACAGAGCAACACAGGTGCCATTCTCTCTATGTCTGCAATCACGGTCCGAGATAACTCCTTAGTACAAAGCTGATGGAAGAAGTTGCTCAACTCTGCCAGCACTAGCCAGACGTGCTCAGGGACATAGCCTCGAACCATCACCGGAAGAAGCCGCTCAAGCCATATGTGGTAGTCATGACTCCTTAACCCATTGATTCGCATAGTAGATAAGTTCACTCCCCTCCTCATGTTCGATGCATACCCATCAGGGAACATTAAAGTTTAGAACCATTCTTGTACTTCCCTCCTTTGTGGCCTCTTCAGGACCAAAAACTGTCAACATAACATCGAACGCGTCTCGACTCAGGCTAAACTGGGACTTTACGGCCATTAGGCGTCCAATGGCATCCAGTTGAGAAAACTTTGTCTGGCCGTGAAGGGGTTTCTGTGCCGCAGTCAACATGTCGTAATACGCCTTTGCGGTTGCCTCTAGCTCCTCCTCCCTACCTCCATCAGCGAAGTGTGCTTCATGATAGTCATTTAACATGTCTTCTACCCCGCCATCAGCATCATAATCCTCGACACGTTGTCTCACGACCTCGTCTCTCATACGATCGGCTTCACCGTGGTAGATCCACCAGGTGTAATCTACCGTAAATCCATTCTTGCAAAGATGTTTACCCATGACCACCTTTGTTTGTCGACGCATGTTACCACATCTGCTGCAAAGACACCAAGTGGCAGGCGCTTCTTTAACCTTGGCAAATGCTAGTTCTAGGAAAAGCATCAGTTTTCTCAATCCATTCATTGGTCAACGAACCCTGACTTGAGCGGCCCGTGTACATCCACGCACGGTCGTCCATCCTCTAATATATCAGCGAGTGATATAAAAATCAATTGCATGTACACGATGTTTGTAATATCTAATAGGTGAAGATAGGTCTTAATCCCACCCGAGTATGCGTAGATGAGGTTAGTTTCCATGCTCTACTTCTATCCGAGTTAGAATTTCGACAGCACCTCCCTACTGTGACCAGAATACACGTTCTGCAAAGGAGATTGTGTATCTGGTCACAACAGGGAGGTGATGCCGAAACTCTGTCTTGAATAGGAGTAGACCATGGAAACTAACCCAATCTACGTATTCTCGAACTGTCCAAAAAACGTGAACAATTCGAAACAGATACGGTTATAAATATGCAAAGATCTACATATTTCCAACCGTATCTGTTTCGAACGGGAGACGTCTAACTAGGTTACGTGATCTATGAACGTGATAGAAAAAAGACTTTTATGTCTCACCTTGCTGTCCTGCAAAGTGACAAGTCGAGGATGATGTAATTAAGTCTCTCCTACAACAAAAAGAAAATAATAAAATCAATGTTGAGCATCTAATACACTGTCTTTAACAGCTGCTCCTGCTAACTACGTGTTCAACAACTATAACATAGAAACAAATTCACCTGAG
>BCLG01001814.1:15156-53848 GCA_001602295.1 Zoysia matrella
CCCGGTGTCTCGACCCCGGCGCTGCGTCGACTTCGATGACTTTTCCAGCCTCCGTCCGGACTCTGATCCCCGACGCCGTCTACTGCCCGCTCTGCTCCGCGTGACGCCTCGACGCCCGAGCCGTTTCCGTTGCCATCGTTGTAAGGAGTTTCCGCAGCTTGGTCTGCGCGTCCGGAGCCGGCCACTTGGTTTTCCGCGTCGCTGGTCTCCGTCACGCGCCGCGCCGATCTCCAGTGCTCCGGTCTTCAAGTTCCCGATCTCCGATTTCCAATTTCGTGGTGAGAATTTCTCCTCTCTTAAATCCTTTTTCCTTTTCGATTAATTGTTAGATTAATTGCTATTTTAATCTGCGATTAAATATTCTGCAATTAATTTATATCCTTGTGATCTCGATTATCTACAATTTTCGGGAATCCCGTTAGATTTCCGAGTAATCCCGAAATTGTTCCGTTAAATTGTCTCGTCGGAATTATCGTGTAGGGTTGTTTCGAGAAACGTTTTGCGCGCGTTTAGTCTAGTAATTTTGATTTAGATTCAATTTCCGGTTCTATTCTTTGTCGCGTAATTAGTGTCTAATCCCTGTTGTTCGTGTTGTGATTAGCTACTGTTTCTGAGGAGGAGTTCTGCGAGCCCGATCAGTTCGACGATCCAGATCCCGACTTCGATCCCGATTTGCCAGGCAAGCCGCGTCCCTTGATCACTTTGTTCCCAGCATTTTAAACTGCATGTTTTGTTTGAAACCTTAATTTGCATGCCAACTATTTTAAAATGTGCTAGCAACATCCCTAAGCCGTGCCTGTTTACTGTTCCACAAATATCAACCCTAGGATTGCTTTAGTACATTTATTTTACTTTTATGCTTAGCCATGCTTAGTCGCATTTATTTTTATCTCACACCTAACACTATAAAATGGAATTTGTGTTAAATGCTTTTGAAATGTGCTTCAAATGTATGGGTATTGCAAATAACTATACATAACTATTTAGCTGAGGCAGGAGAGAGTATGAGGAGCTGTGAGACTTTCGGAAAGTCCCTATGAGAGTACCTGTGGCGGGTACACTGGAGGCTTCGGCCTTGGCGGCGAGTTTGTTGGTTGTAGGAGTTGTTGTTGGAGAGATGGCCTGCCCCGACAATTAAGGCCGAGTCCTTCGAGCCTTGTACGCTCAGTTGACAACCATGCACACCACGTTACCCTGTATGGGCAGTTGGCTTGATCTTGAAGCTTGCCGAGACTGGTTGTTTACCCGTGGGTTGGCGGTGTAGTGTTAGTGTGGTGTAGAGCTCTGACTCCCCACATGAGATCGAGATACCCCATCTGATCAGTGGTAGGCTCTTCACAGTTCCAGGACCTGATCGCGTAGGCTTTTGGGATCCCTATCCTAGAGGACGGATGACGCCAGTTAAAGCTTATGGACGGGTCTTGTGTGTTCGTCGGGGCTACGACGGTAGTTCCCGATGACGCATCCCGTGGGTCCAGGTGCATACCCTCTGCAGAGTTTTAGTCGATGCGCATTACCACGTCCTTTTGGAAGGACACCCCCCTGAGTATTGCTCCTCGTTGAGTAGTTTTATTTTTCTCCCTCCTCTTCTTTTTCAAATGTTTTTGACTTCGACCTTTGAGCTGTGGCCGAGTGTGGAGATTACATCGGCATTAAAATGAACCCCCGTCCGAGATAACGGAGATCTCTGCGGGGCAAGATAATAAAATTTGACAAGTTTGAAAATAAAGCTTTCTTGCATCTTTAAATAAAACAAATGTTTTAAACTTGCATTTAGCATTTGAGCCATGCCTTCACCCTTGAAACCATTTGCATGCATACATTGTTGTTAGGTAGTACGCGGTTTGCTGAGTATTCGTACTCACGGCTTTCTAATTTGTTGTTTTCAGAGGATACGCTCAGCTTCGACTTCGACTACGTCTCTGACGGTCCGTGACGTTCGCTCCTGCGCTCAAGCTAGCCTGTGTGGAGGAAAATTCGCTACCGCTGCCGTGTTGATGCTTCCGCTGTTGTTTTTATTGGATTCACGATAGTGATAAATCTGCTCCGAGATATTTCCGGCCTGCGTGCCGATGGATCCCTTTGGAGGATTTTATTCTAATAATTTCACTCTGATCTACTATTTTCTAATCTGTTTCTTGTTTAATATTTCTGTTATGGTTTCTTGATTGATCGCTTGTGATATCGTGATTGCCAAACTCCTGGGATTAGCAATGTCACGTGAGATCGGGACTTATCGAAAGGTAAGTGAAAACCCGGTCGTTACACAAACAAATAACATTATCTCTATCATTCACATTCTTACTACGATGTGACACAGCGAGACAAGCGGTATTCGTTACTATAAGGGGCAGCGATTATAATCGATTTACGTCCTGCAAGAGAAACCCGAATTACATAACACATCCGCGCTTTCCGGAAGCCGCACGTGGCACCTTTCACAACAATACCATAGGGCCGGTCCGACGCGCACCTCTCCCAAAAACAGGGTCCTCCATGCGACCACCGCACCGGCTACATCCATGGTTAGACACAAGTCTTTCTCAACTCCTCGCCAAAAGAGAGGTAAGGTTACGTCCAACAACTATGGTACTGAGCTACATCGGTTTACTGGGTTCCATATATCCAGCATGTAATCGGTATTGTTCAAACTTGCTCAACAGGGCCATACTCGACCAATCCTTAACCGACACAGACATGGCTACTGTACACATGACTCCTCTACTGTTGCAAACCTACACTTCCATGTCCGGTCTCACATTCATCATTTATCTGATACACTAGACCAGCCTTATCCTTTCATACCATATTATAGCATCCATAGTAACCACCTAAAGCTCGTGAGTGAAGTTTCTCATTCACTCGACTTCTACCACTAAATAAGACTCATAGCCTAGCTCTACATCGAGTTACCTATACCAAAATACTTAACCTTGGGAAAGGATCCCTATATGCAATCTAGGTTTCCGGTCAACTCCTAAAAACCTAATGCACAGTACATTAACCATACACCGTGATAAAATGTAAAACAATTAAAATAGGGTTAATGCACCGAGGCTTGGGTTTGCTGAGAATTAGCTCAAGCAAGCTAGAGAATGATCAGCAGCAACAGTCAGATCCTGAGCAGCAACTCCAGTTGGCTCGCCTTCAACGTCGTTTCCTATATGCATAAGATGATATGCAAAGAAGCAATTACATGCATTTATAATTAACTCATGCTATGCTATGCTATGCCCATGCGATGATATGCTGATGCAAAAATATGGTCATGGTCAGTAGGCTAATGATTTGATGATCCCAAATTTTATCAATGTGCTAATTTTAGCTATATACTACATGATTTTAATTAATTAAAATGAGGAAACTATTCCTAATTTTTGTTAATATGGTTCTTAAAGACATAATTCAACATCGTACTGGATCATTGAATCAAAGAAGTGCTAAACTTATTTCTGACCAAATTTTACAATTTAACGGCAACAGGTTGATTTATAATGAATTAAATAGCATCTACAAGAAATAAATTATTTATAATTAATTTACAAGCCAATAAATTCTAAATAATTCCAGGATAACACTAATTAATCAGGAGAATGTAAATATAGATTTTTCATATTTTACGAATGCATGAAAATAGAGATATATACTAATGCATATTGCACTTTATTTAATTTACATAAATAATGCCAATGCAGAAAATGCATATTTTGAATGCTCAAAATATTCTTTATGTTCCAAAGATTCCAATGGTACTTTATTTGCATTTTTACGAATTAGAATGCATTAGTTATGATTTTTACAATATTTATTGCATTTCTGGACAATTTAATAAATTCTGAATTAATAATTAAAACCAGCCTGCGCTGGAGGAGGCCACACGCTCGGTTAAAGAGTTGCCACATTGGATCCCACGTGGACACGAAAGATCCTAGGCGAGGTGGCTTGGCCGCCAGCCAGCACGGCTCGCTGGAGTGTGGCGGCGCCTCACCAGAACGGCGTTTCGGCGGCCAAGAGACAACGATTCTTGCCCAACACAATCACACGGACATGGGGAGTGCAATGGTGATTTCGCCTCAGTGACAAGCTCACTGGAATAGGTTGGCGGCGAGAGGCGACGGAATGCGGACTTCGGCGGTAGCTCGACGGCTACTCGATTGATGAAGTGCGAACCCATCTCACCAAAAGCATTACGGAGAGGAGGGGAAGATCGGCACGCTTGCTGTAGTCGACGAGGATGGCCATAGCTAGGTCGCCACTGGCGAGGTGGTGGAGTTCGGGTCACCGGCGGCAACCAGAGTTCAAATCCGAGCACAACGAGCCATGAATCCAACTAGAAATCGAGTCTCGGAGATGCATCAGGGAGTATACCACCTGTACCCAGAAGGAATCAAAGTTGTTCTGTTGACGTCAAAATGGATCCCGGACCACACTGGTCGCACGTCCATGTGCGGGAACTCTGATGCTTCTTCAACGCCGGGTTTGGGCAACACCTGGAAAATCCCGCCTCGGGAGGGATCCCGTCAGAGGAGGATCGTCCTAGGGTTGATCCGGGCTCAGTCAGGTCAGTCAGATCGTCCTCAAACGTCGTCGGGATGAAAGAAGAACAACAGGGGGTCGAGTAAGGGGATTAGGGTTTAGAGAAGAACGAAAAGTGTAAAGCAGAATGTTTTGATCGATTGGGATTACTCTCAACCGGTATGGGCCTCTGTTTTATAGAGTACGGATGGTCTTATCCCGCAGGGTAACTAATTTCATGAGTTAAGAAAGAAATTAGAATCAATCTGCTGAAAACTTTTCTCATTCAGCATTACCGGAGTCTCCAGTAAAGTGCCGAACACTCTGGTGAATGGAGTCTCTGGTCAGAGGTTCGGTCGTGTAATTTCGAGAACCCGAGAGGGCTCACCGAATACTCCGGCAATGTACCGGACACTCAGGTGGGCTAAAGGCCCAAACCCGAGAGGGCTCACCGGACCCTTTGACAGCGTGCCGGACACTTCGGTGGGCCAAGTGACCGAACCCGAGAGGGCTCTCCGGACACTCCGGCAATGTGCCGAATACTTCGGTGGCCCTGTGATTTTTGGGTGTCAACATATGCCCCTGTTTTTTTGGTGAAGTTCTTACATTATAAAACATTTAAGCACCCAAAAACTTCTAAGGGCGATGGTTTTCTTGACTCATCGGCCATTGTATTCAACTTTGGCAACAATGTTCTTCACATTGGTCACTTTTCTTTTGTGCTTCTTGCCATACACTTGGATGATACTTTTTCAAGTATCGGCCGTTAAGGGCTCTAGGTAATGATTATCCGCAAACATCTTCCAATATGTATGCGTTTTCGACGATGACTTTTACTATTCGGTATGGCCCTTTCCAACTAAGAGACCATTTTCTAAACTTGTTGCTTCTTGAGCCTACGAGCAGAATAGTTTTCCAAACCAATTCGTCCACCTGAAAAGTTTTGACTTTCACCTTCTTATTATAGGCTGTAGCAACTCTAGCCTTGTCTCTCTCAATTTCTTTCAAGGCATTTAAACGCTTATCGGTGACTTCCTTGATATTTTCTAGCATTAGTTTTTCATACTCATCGGTGGATAAATCATTTTGTTTGGCTAACCTTAGACCTCCTAGATTTACCTCAACGGGTAAAACGGCCTCTTGTCCATACACAAATTTCATAGGGCGTTACCTTAGTTGCACCATGCCTAAATATCCGATGAGCCCACAATGCTTCCAATAGGACTTCATGTCATCTCTTGGGATGGTCCTCTATCTTTTTTTTAATGAGTTTAATCAACGTTTTGTTACTAGACTTGGCCTGACCATTGGCCTAAACATAATATGGAGATGAATTGAGTATCCTAATTCCGTAGGATTCGACAAACTCTTTAACATGACCAGACGTAAAGGAAGTACTCTGGTCGGTAGTCAAAGTTTGAGGTATGCCGAATCTATGAATAATATGCTCCGTAAAGAAATCAATTACCTCTTTGTGCGTCATGTTCTTGAGAGCCACCGCTTCGAAAATCCATTTGGTGAAGTAATCCGTCGCGACCAACACGAAATGATGTCCCTTCGAAGATGAAAGATCTATTTTTCCTATGAAGTCCAATCCCCATCCTCGAAATAACCATGGTTTTATAACGGGGTTCATCTTGGCTGCAGGTACCAATTGAATATTTTCAAATCTTTGGCACTCTTCATATCCTTTGTAGTAGCGGCAGCAATTGGCAATCATGGTTGGCCAATAGAATCCGTCTAGGCACTTATCTAAGATGACATTTAATGCTCCGTCTAAGCATTAAAAATTTACAGAAATTTGTTTCACTACTAACAACGAATCACCGAAAGCCTCTGCATGCTTAACACCCATGGACTCCAACAACTCTAAACCGAACAACAATACTTCATATTCGGCTTGATTATTAGTGCAATCATACTCTAATCGATTTGAGAATTCAAAGTGTGCATCATGAGGAGATACTAAAACCACACCAAAACATTGACCCTCTTTACAAACCGATCCATCAAAATATAACATCTAATGGGTAAAAGTAACATAAGTAACATCTAAATCATGTTCTAAATTAATTCGATGTTCAACAATAAAATTAGCAACAATTTGGCTTTTCATGGACTTCAACAATTCATAAGCCAAATCATATTCAATAAATGCATAAGCCCATTTAACAAGCCTTCCACTAGAAATCGGCCTATGCAACATATGTTTAATAACATCGGTTTGACAAGCAACCACGCAAGTGCTAGATAGCAAATAAAGTCTCAACTTGATGCAAGCATGATATAAGAAAAAGCATAGTTTTTCGATGAGAGTGTACCTTGTTTTCGCATCCACCTACTGTCGGCTCTCATTGGTGATCATGTACTTCTTTTTTTGGCTTCTTGTGTCAAAACAGCACCAACCACTCATCTTTCGCCGCTACATAGAGACGAAAAGGGACTCCTCCCTTAGGCGTCCTAAGCACCGGTGGCGAAGACAAGTACTCTTTGATCTTAGGAGTAAATGCATTAATCTTTTCTGACAAGTTGAATATGAATCGCCTCAAGTAATTTACTTCTCCTAAGAAGCTTTGCAATTCTCTCTTACATGTAGGCGCTTGCACATTCCTAATTACTTCTATCTTCTTACGATCTACCTCTATGCCCTTCTCATGAATTATGAAGCCTAAAAACTTCCCGTCCAAGACACTAAAAGCACATTTGAGCGGGTTCATTTTCAAACCGAAACAACGCATTCGGTCCAAAGCGAGTTGCAAATCAGCCAAGTGAGAGTCTAAGACAGCCGATTTGATCATCACGTCATCTATGTAAACCTTCATAATGATATCAAGCAAATCATGAAAAATAAAGTTCATGGCTCTTTGATATGTGGCACCCGCATTCTTTAATCTAAAAGTCATCACAACCCACTAAAACAATCCTACAAAACCGGGACATCTAAAAGCAGTTTTAGACATCCTCTTCGGTCATGAAAATTTAGTTGTATCCCGCATTATCATCAAGAAAGCTAATAACTATATGGTCGGAAACATCATTAATCAACATATCGGCTATAGGCATAGGATATTCATCTTTAAAAGTGGCTCTATTTAAATTTTTGAAATCAATGCAAACTCTAATCTTACCGTGTTCTTCTTTTCTACCGGCACGATGCTGGATATCCACTCCGCATACCTGCAAGGTCTTATAAATTTCGCATCAAGTAATCGGTTAATTTCCTCTTTAATCCGATCAGGCATATTCGGGTTAAACCTCCTCATAGTTGCTTAAAAGGTCTAAAACCAGATTTTATTAGAAGCCGATGCTCAACTAGCTCGCAGCCCGGGCATTTCATTATAATACCATACAAAACAGTCCATATATTCTTTTAGTAAACCGATTAACTTTATCTTATAATCGGCTTTCAGATTTTTATTTATAAAAGTTGGTCTCAGATTATCATCGCTGCCAAGGTTCACCGCCTCAAAAGGATCGATCGATGTGAATACTTGTCCTAACTTATCCATATGTTCTATCTCCTCGATAGCTTTGCACATATCATTCGTATTGGACCGATAGTATTCCACTCTCTTTTACAACTAATCAAGATTAGAATCTATGAAATCACATTATATGGTTAAGCCGATTCTCCATCGGCTTTACATTGACCAGTGCAAAACATCTCTAGTCACACTAAAAAAATTATAATCCGTCAACCAAACCAAGTGGCTTCGGAGTAATCTCCGCTTCCTCCGTACCAGTGGAGTAGGGGCCTCAGGCTACTTAACCCTCCACTACTTACCATGAGGGACCATCAGCTTGATCTCATGGAAGACCTCGTCCCTTTTTTTCTCTGCCTCCTCTTCTTGCATCTTCCAGAGGCGCAACTTTTGCAGCTTCCTCTTTTGAGTGTGGGTCAAGCCAGGCGGACACCATGGTCCCATGTATGGATGCCACACCGAGAACGGCGGGGCAAGGCATAGGATGGAACCATGGTAGCGGCACTCGAAGCCATGTGGAGGAAACGGAGCAGGAGACCTGTGCACATTCACGATTGGCCTCATCTCCTTCCTCGGTGGGCTGCCTCCCCTAAGTGGTGATCTTGATCGCTTCATAGACTGATTATTCAAATCGGTCTTTTGATTCTTATACTTAGCTATGTGTCAGTCGATGGCGCTTTTAGGCCCCATCTTTCGATCTATGGCTTTGCCTTGATTTACCTTTCACTTACCCACTTCAGTATTCTTTAGCTTTATCTTCTTAGTCTGTGGAGCATGCCCCTCGGGTCTAGAGCCTGGGATGGTAACTTTTATAGACTCTTAACCATCCGAGGACTTCTCGAACACTACCTTCCTAGAGGCACCCTTCTCACTTGGAGAAACAGGCATCTCTTCCTCGATGATCATGTTCTTCCCTTTAGTTGTATCGGCTTGATGAGACCAAATCAACACCTTGGGACTGAGCTCTAGAGTGTTGACGGGGAAAGGGTGCTTGTCAATCTGCATCTCTTTAAGACTTAATCGTCTCTCATTAAGGACTGGTTGGACCTGTCGATGAAAAACATTGCAATCATTAGTAGCATAAGAATAAGAGTTATGCCATTTACAATATGCCCAACGCTTAATCTTATTCACCGAAGGTAAAGTATATGTGATCTTAATGTATCCACCTTTGTGCAGCTCATCAAATATTTTTATCACATTTGACTACATCAAAGGTGTATTTTACATCGTCTTTTTGATTTTTATGAACCGGTTTGAGCGAATCACAAGCAAATGACTTGGCCTTAGAGGGCCAAACGAACTTGGCAGTCAAGATGTCATTGGAATTATCATCGGAGCTATCCAAATCACATTTCACGACGTGCATGCTACGGCGGGTCTTGTAGTTATGTTTTATTTCTTTGCCTCAGGTTTCTTGAGCTGAATCTCTTTGTTGGAGGTGGGTGAGCATAAGAAAATCATATCCCTCCTCTAAGATGCGACCGTAAACCACTAAAAGCTAGGTCGGCTAAGTCTTTTTCAGAAATTATTAAATTAAAGCATCGGTTCTTATATATCTCTAAACTGTCGAAGATAATGAACGACGGGTTTCACTTTCCCTTGCCGAACCGATGTCAAGTATGACAACTTCAATTCGTTGTCCTCAGAGTAAAAATAATCATGAAATTTACGCTCTAACAACTCCTATGTGAAAATGGAGCCCAGGGACAATGATGAAAACCAAGAGAAAGTGGTTCTGGTTAGTGGTAAAGAAAACAACTGTACTTTCAAAGCTTCACTAAAACTCGCTTCTCCTAGTCGCGCTACGTATTGACTAATGTGTTTACAAGTGGTTTTGCTATCTTCACCAATGAATTTGACTAAGTCGGAAACACGCCATACAACGAGATACGGGACCCATTAGAGGGCCGTTCAGTTTCGTAGGCACCAAGCCATTGTAACCTTGTCCAATCCCCTATATAAGGGCGCACCAGGGACTCTAGATAGAAAAGGAAACAATCAAGATCACAACACACAATACAACAACAACCATTCACTTCCATGAAAGGTCAGGAGTTCTTGATCGCACAAGAACCCTAGAGCCATTGTAATTCTCATTCGATCAAGCGATACACACCCTCAATCCTGGACGTAGTATATTACGTCTCCATGATGGCCCAAACTAGGCTAAAATCTCTTGAGTCTCTTGTCGACAAGGCCACCTCAACGAGAAGCGAGCATGAATCCCTCTCTAATACGAAAATTCTATTGTGCCGGTGACTAAAACACCGAAAAGTGCAAACGAAAATTTTTTAATTAATAAATGTGAGTTCCTATCCAAATTAGTGCTACAAACAAAGAAGATAAAATATTCTCACCTGTATCGGATACACCAGTAACGGAATCATATCCAATTTACTCTCTGAGAGGATTCCACCTGAAGCTGATGGTTTCACTTAAATCCCATATTCTAGTTGTGTGCAAATCAAGCACATGATTCCAAACCACTCACACCTCCAGGCCAATCTGATAACCACAATTTAATTCCATGGACAAGAACAACAACACCGTGCTTATTAAGAAAAACAAAGAACAAAGCGCACAACCTGAGCAAAACACATATCAATGAAATGTAAGCTCACCATTGAGCAGCGCCGCATGCTTGTCCATCAGCACGATTGCGAACCGTGCCTGTAGCTGTAGAGGATAGCGGCTTTGGCCGCCTGCTCACTACAATGCTCAAGACCAAGGAACTTATAGTGCTAATTATTGATTAAAATGAAAAATATCACTAATTAACTCTAATCAACATATTAAATAATTCAACAATAGTAATAAATGTTACCTTATTTATGTCATACTCATCACTAATTGGCCATAAAATATACTAATAATTGTTAATCATCCTCTAATGGACAAGATTAGCAAAGATGGATGGCTCAATCCAGCCAATTTTAAGGGATGAGCTCATCCAGCATATTAAAGGAATATTCTCTGAGTTGGCCACTCCATCCACCCTCGCCCATGGACCAAACACCTCCAAAAACATGGCTGCCATCTCCCATCCACCTTCATCCGGCCAACCGAACGCAACCTCACCTGCAAAGAACGGTGACGAAGGATTTTGTTTTGTGTCTCCAGGACTAGCTCCAAGTGCAGCTTCGGGTCCCTTTCCCTCATGTACACAATGGATCAGGAAGGTGAGGCAGGACAATGCTCTGGCTCACTCACATTGCCACAAGACTAGGGGCCTGAACTGAATCAACCGCTTGAAGAAGATGAGTAGCACCGCCATTGGAACTTGCGTGGGCAAAGGAGGTGTTCGATGAGGCAGGATGTGTGAAGGAGGAGGAGCGGGTGAGGTGGGGGGGGGGGAGGAGGAGACGAAAGCCGGTGGCATGGTCCGCCACCGAAGGGTAGATGCGACGCGAGGCAGACAGGGCTCCATATTTCACTCTATGTTGGGTTGTGTGGGGGCGGGTGGGGGATGATTTAGTGGTGGAGGAGGAAGCCGATGGCGTGGTGCAAGAGCATGGCACAGATGCAGAGCGAGCGGTGGGAGATGTTGGTGGCCGGACTCGCCACGGTCGAGAACAAGATCTGCGGAGGTCGCCGGGGAGCGAGAACAGGCGGTGGTGATATGGCGCGGGATCTTCTTGGGCGCCACAGCTTTGGGGAGTGGGGGCGAGCCGTCGGCAGGATGTTGAAGACGGGTGGCGGGACAATGGAAAGATGCGTGATGTGAAACTGGATGTACGTACACTCTTTGCAGAATTACTCCCTCCATCAAGAATACCAGCATTCCTACGCTTCTCATTGCAAAATAAGAATGGTACAAAAAAACCACAATACTCTCACTTTCTACGTATATAAAATATCTTACTCATTCAACTACTTTATATTTATTGCATTTATACCTTTCAAATGCTACTTCCTTCGTTTCAAATTATACGACGTTCTACCACTGGGCAGTTGGCAGCCTCTCTACACCCCTTTTCTTTTCCAATTTTTTCTTGTTTTCCCAAATGTTTGGGCTGTTGGGCAGTGAGCCGGACATGGCTATCGTGCTGTAAGCAGCGGCGACGCCGGCGAGTAGAGAAGAGGTGGCTGCGGCTGCTACTCGTGCTCTCGACTCACTTCTCCGTTGCCGGATCTCAGCTCGCCGTAGAGAAGAGATGGCCGGTGAACCTGGGTAGCAGCACTGAGATCCACATCACTATGCTCATCGCCAGAGTTGAAGACCACCGCACGCTGGGCTCTCGGCGACGACGAGCTTCTTCGAGCATTGGGCTAGTGGAGGCAACAAGCAGAGCGTGGCCCGCGGCCCTGCGTTCATCTTTGACTCCGCTCTCTTGCAGGATCATCGTCAACTGCGACCTCCTCGCGGGATCTGTAGCAACAGGGACAACGATCAGCGCCGCCCTCTCTACCCTCCTCAAAGTATCCTCGAGATGGACGGCTTTGTTCGCGCCGCTACCACCGCAGCAGGCAGATCCATGCAAGATTGAGGATGGAGAAAAAAGCATGGTAGTAGTACAGGGGAGAGGATGAAACTGCGCTGAGAGAGAAGTTACGGGTAGTAATGGAAGGGCAGCAGAGTAAAAACTCTCTTAGTATTATTTGACAAAGCATTAAAGCTTCAAATGGCATAAAAGTGGAAAAAAGGAGTAATAAAGATTTTCACCGCACCTCGTCAACGCGGAACAGGATCCCTTCGCGATCCCATCCCCTCCGCCAGCGCACGACCAGATACGTTCCCTAGTTCCCCTGAAGCCCACGAATCCACTCGAGCCGACCCGTCCCCCAGGCCCCCATGGCGAGACCCCGCCGCCCGCGCCGCCCCGTGGCCGCGGCCCTTTCTGTCCTCCTTGTAGCGCTCCTCGCTGGTGGCGCCGCGGCGGACGATGCCACCAGCGACGACGTCGCTGGCTCCCCGCGCACGCCCGGCTGCTCCAACAAGTTCCAGCTGGTAACGATCTGCGCCCCGTGCCCAGTGCCTTTTCGATTCACCCTCACCGTTCCTGATCAGAGCTGGAGACTGCGGTAGCTTGGTGGGGGAGACGGTACTAGGTATTGAGATCTGGCTGTTCGTGTGCACTGGAGGGGATTCTGCCGATCGACCTGCCTAGTTGCTGCTCATTACCCAGTAGCGTTGGTTTAGTTAAATTGATTTGAAATGTTGAAACTGTGATGGATGGATGGTGCTGTGGTTTAAAGTGTGGTGTCAGTGGTGAAAATTGACCCATGTTGGACAGTTGGTGTGATGCATTTATTTGACTATACGTGTTAGCATCTTAATCACAGCTCCACCATGAACAGACACCCCCCAAAACTGATATGACAGTAATCAGTCTAGATAGATGGAATAGAGTATGAGATAGGTAGCAAAGCAAAGGGATTAAGAGAGTAGATCAGAAATACATGAGATGAGGGGTGGAGAATCGAGAGGAAGAAAATGAACATAGGGAAAGGAGGAAGAGGAAGAGCAGTGCTCTGTTCTGATTTCTTCGATCCCCATTCTCCAATAGCTGCGTGTCTTTTATTCCAGCACAAAGCCAACCATGCATCCTGGCCCACTGTCCAGCTGGTCCATTGTGGTAGTCCTGACATTCCCCTCTCCTTGAAATGTGGCTTGCCCCCAAGCCGCTATTTTTGTAACCACCAGGATCCCAAGGAAATTGTTCAATCTTCATGTATATTTTTCCTTGCTGAATTTGTTCCCAGTGAAGAGGTATTAACTTGGTCCAATGGTAGCTTGCTTGTTGTTGTTCTCTACAGAGATCCTCAATATCACACTTCTGTGGGGTTGCATTCTGAAATGCCTCAAACTGAATTGAGTCATGCTGTACCAACAAGCTCAGTATCCCAAGCATGAGAAAATGGAGTCCACAATGGAAGTTCAGAACAACTATAGACATGAATCTTAGAATCTTATAAATCCTCGAGTATACTTGCTCAAATTTAGTCTGCTGCACAAGCAAAGATATTGATCCACCAATAGGCCAAAGTTCAAAGGATGCTACATTGGAAGTGGCAGAATTCCAGTAACAGGTAGAATAGATTGTGTCAAGGTTGAATAGCAACTTTGAGTGAACGAACAAGTGCTCTGGATTACTGCTCACCTGCTTAAGACAGATTGTTCGTTTGCAAAAGGAAGGTCTACATACCTGTCTGAGATAATCCACTAGTACTTCCCTTAAACCCGAATTGAAACCAATGATATTTCTGTCATATCTTTGACAATCAACACCAGTTTCAGTGGCAGCTGAGGAGTATTTAAGCACCACAGAAATCCACTTCAGCCAAACTACTAATGTGCTAGAATTAGCAGAAAGCTTCAAGTGCCCCCAGTTTTGCCGCTTAGCATCATACAAGCTAGCTGATCTATCCTACCTTACTCAGTAAACCTTGCAGCAGATCATCGAGGCTAAAATGCGTATTTGAGTAGATACTATCAAGAACTTGACGGTCATGATCTCCTTCAATTATTTGCAGCTGATACTTTTCAAGCAAGAAATCCCTACAATTACCACCACATTTGTGCCAAACTATCGCTTCAACTAACTAACATGCTAGCTGTGGAAGGAACTCATGCATAGTGACAGAATTACTGTTTTGTGGCAATGGCAATCGGAGTGGACACAATGGCCAAACCAAGCTGACATCCAAATGCATACAACAACTAAAACTCGGGATGAAAGATGGCCAAGGGATTGGACGAACTGTACCATATGCAGTTAAATTTTCCGACATCATGGGTGGTGTCCATGGTTGCTGCTTAATCCAATCCAAAGAGAACAGCAAGGAATTTACCAAGTTCGCATTACAGCTTGTCCATAGCACAGGAACACCCATCCAGCAGGCAGGCGACCCAACATCCATGGCGATGATGCTTGGCGGTGAGGTATGAAGCAGCGCCAACTGCGGGCTGGCAAAGGTGATGTAAAGGGACTTCTTGATGGCAAACAGTCATAGACATCAGAACGCATGAGCCACAGTCTGGACCCGATATTGAACCCTCAGCATATGTTGCTGCAGTTGCCACGGCGTCGCTGGAACAACCCAGACATATCATCGAGCATGTGGCGGGCGAGTCAATGTCGATGTCGTTTGCCACAGCAGTGATGCCCGTGGGCTCAACAGTAGCCCAGTCGGAGTTGAGGACGACCTCCTCGGTGATTGTATGTGTTGGAACAGCCTCAATGATGTTGATGTTGTGGTTCTGGAATTTCATCGAACACGTGGTGGACGTGTCGATGTCAATGTTGCTAGGCACAGCAGCGAGAGCCATGAACTCAACGGCAGCCTCGCTAGAGTCGAGTGCGACCTCCGCTGAAGCACTGTGCACTGGAATGGCCTTCACAATGTTGATGCCAGGGTTCGGGCATTTCACGGAACATGTGGCGGGCGTCGCTGTTTCGTTGTTGCTGAGGACGATGTTGAAGCTTGAGTACGTAGCAGTTGGACTCCGGGCGAGCGTGGAGTCGACGATGCAGGTCGAGGATGTGCTGATGGCCTCGTTGGAACCGGTGGTGACGATGGATGGTGAAACCGCCACCCACTGCCTCCACTCGGCAAAGCCCTTCGAAATCGCTTCCCGTTCTTGCTTCATGAAGTCCTCAATCAATAGCCTCGTGTTGGGCTCCATGGCTCCTAGCAGGTCGGTCATAGGATCATGACTCGTGATACCACTTGTTAGCATCCTAATCACAGCTCCACCATGAACAGACACACCCCGAAACTGATATGACAGTAATCAGTCTAGATAGATGGAATAGAGTATGAGATAGGTAGCAAAGCAAAGGGGTTAAGAGAGTAGATCAGAAATACATGAGATGAGGGGTGGAGAATCTAGAGGAAGAAAATGAACATAGGGAAAGGAGGAAGAGGAAGAGCAGTGCTCTGTTCTGATTTCTTCGATCTCCATTCTCCCAAAGCTGCGTGTTTTTTATTCCAGCACAAAGCCAACCATGCATCCTGGCCCACTGTCCAGCTGGTCCATTGTGGTAGTCCTGACAGTACGTTTAGATTCACTATGAGAAATGTTTATGTTGTATAAAATTTTTATGTTTTGAAGTCAAACTGAATTCACCAGAACTAAAAATACTTATTTATGGAACAAAGGGAGTATTTCATAAGGAGGAATTTGTTAGTTTTGTGTACCGTTGCAGATTTTTTATTCTTATGCACCTCAATGCATTATCTTTTGGTTCTTTATTAATGAATAATGATACCATCTTAATAAATTCAAAAGTTTACTTCATTCTCAAATATACTAGTTGGTCTACCGTGAATTCTATATCTTTAGGTGATAATAATCCTGATTGATGGTTCCTCAGAGACCTAGAATACCCCTAATCTCTTAACTTATACTGTCCATTTCAGATGGCCATAGTCTGGCTCACCCACTCTCTTCCCTCCATTTGAAGTCACAATGGAGGGGCTTGTTAGCATGATCTCCTCACATGGTTGTTTGAAGCTTCCTACTTTCCAGTTGATTTGTGACATCACATGCCTTCCACTACTGTTGCCCATCTTTAGGATCTTTATTCAGCGGGGATGCTATCAAAAGAGTGTTAATTTTGCCATATAGGGAAGGCAATCTGCCTAACAGTGTGATAAGAAAGAATTAAAAGTCATAACAGAGAGGGCTAAATCTGAGAGCACTGTGAGATGTTCCTATCATCTTGCCCAAAAGCTTGAGTGGTATATTGTGAAGTTTGTGACCAATTTTTGAGTAAAAAATATCAGCTAATTGGCCTAAAGGTCAATGTGATTGCTTAACTGAAAGCTCCTGGCCATGATAATTTGCTTCATAAAAGCATTTGATGAGCATTTTCATGGTTTTGCTGAAATACAAAATGGGCATGCACCATACACATAATTTTGCAACTATATCTTTGTATTTGCTTTGACAGTTAATGCATTTATTTTCATAGATTTCTAAGCTGAATATTTAGGTTTCTAGAACATGCTTGTTTCAGTGATACATTTGCATTTGTTTTGCTTGGACAAAAGGAGAAATTTCCATTTAATGCATGTTAACCTATAGACTTGCGATAAATGAAAGTGAAACCTATATTTGTATTCTGTATTGGTTTGCAAAAAGTTATAGTATATAATAGATACTATTTCCTTAGCTCCCAATTCTCTTTCTGATACTCTAGCTTTTCTCAAGGTTAAGGTGAAGAATTGGGTCAATGGTATTGAAGGTACAACTGTTGTCGGATTAAGTGCAAGATTTGGAGCCTCCTTGCCTAGAGATATTCATGAAGCTAAAAGGACATTTGCTGTCCTAGCAAATCCATTTGACTGCTGTTCCAATTTGACGTCAAAGGTTTTATTTTGACACAATCAGTATCAAAGTTATATTCTTTTAGTCAGACATAACAGCATCTGTTCTAAACTGATCTTTGCTTATGCAGTTAGCAAATTCTGTTGCCCTAGCAACACGTGGTGAGTGTGCTTTCACTGCTAAAGCAAAGAATGCTCAGGCGAGTGGTGCAGCTGGTTTACTGGTTATTAATGATAATGAAGGTAAAATAAGAGAGACACTTGAATTATCTTTGGTCTGTTTGAACAGTACAATATTCCAGATTTCTTGTCCAGTTTCTCTTGCAGAATGAAATCCATCTTTTGTTTTCAGAACTTTACAAGATGGTTTGTAACGAGAATGACACTTCTATTAATGTGACGATACCTGTCGTCATGATTCCAGAGTTGGCTGGAAAGATGCTGAGTGACTACTTGGACCATGGAGCAAATGGTGATTTCGTACTTAAATTATCCTTCTATTATAAACTGCAGACATTCTTTATTTATTTTGCTTTGCTTTAGTGGCAGAGCTTAGTTTTCATAGCCAAATATGCTATATTTTATTTCAACTTGGACTGTTAATTAATGGAAACAAATTTATATTTACATCTTTTGAATTCATTTTTTTTCTCAAACAGAACAGGAGAACCGCACGCCATTTATTGATAGAATAAATAAAAGAGAGTACATCAACCATGAGGGGGAAAACTATCACTCACCAACAGGACAAAAGAAAAATGGCTAGACTTGTGAAGATCACGACCCTAAGTGGAAAACGCACCTGTAATAGGGGATGCTCCAGCAAATTTTTTAAACCAAATCTTTTGAATTAACCATTTTCAACATTTTATCTGTATGGTATCCAACACAGAATTAGAATGAGATAGTCAAATACCTGTGCTTTGCCACGGTTTAAAAAAAATGCTAAAAATCAAATTGTTAAACTTCAATTGACACAAAAGGAAGCAGCTCTTCTTTTCCCTTCTGCTGTGTAATTCCAATTGTTAAACTCCAATCCATGAGTACCTGGAAACAAAAGGCGCTCCTAGGTGCTTGCCTCCACGCGATTAAGCGCCAGGCGGAGGCCTTCCGCCTCGCCTTGGGGGGTAGGCGGCCCCTAGGCGCTGGGAGTTCAGCCATCCCTGAGATCTGCCGCCAAGCTAAACTAGGTTGCACAACTGGATGTGCCATCAAGTTCAATTCACCGTGCAGCAGGAGATCTGAAGTCGAGCGCGACCTCAATAGGTCGCGTGGCCAGTTGGCTAGAGATCCATGTTTTCCTAAACGGTTTTAAACGGGCGTTTAAACCTGTTTAAACTGTAAATGGAGGGTGACTGTTTAGGCCGTTTAAGCCGTTTAAACCGTTTAATCTCGTTTTGAGCTTGATTAAACCGGTTTAAACAGCCGTTTAAACTGAAAAAAAAAACCTAAACGGTGGGTCACTGTTTAACCACTGTTTACCATTTAGGATTTCATGGCTAGAGATCCACCACCGAGCTCACGAGGTAGGGAAAACATCAGTTTTGGAAGGGACGGGAAGAAGAAATGAAGTGGTGGCGGCTGAGAAACGGGGAGAAGAAAAGTAACGTACTGGAGTTGACTAGGTTTAGGGTACTGAAGGCTGATGGGTTGATGGTGCATCAGTGGGCTGCGTGGGCCACAAAATTCACTAACTGGTTTGCTGGATGGATAAGGGCTGTGATTGGTTTATATGACGTTTAGTTCTGTTGGGCTAGACCATATAGTTGCTTAATCCTCTACTTGTTTATTCTTTTTCATAGATCTTGCATGTTACATTATAACGCTTAGAAATGCTTAGGCACCACCTAGGCACGCTTAAACTCTAGGCGGTGGATCACCGCTTGCTTAGCGTCTAGCGCCTCTTTTTTCCTGGTATGAATAAATAAAGTCCAATTTAGCTTGAGGCCTCATCACAATTTAACGTCTTCTCTGCCAGTTCAAACGGACACTTGTCCAACCAGAACTATCTAATCCTGAGTCCTACTGTGGTAGGCTGGTACTGTCTGGCCTCGTGCTTCACCACTACATCTGAGTTCCACCACCAGTCTGTGGACATGCGACTGGGAACTTGTTGTGGTAGAGGATCCACCGGGCTGGGACACGTTCTCAGCCACGTGGCAGCAGAAGGTAATCTTTCCCCTTGTGGAAAGATTAACTTTTTTTCTGCTTACCTTCAATGGGTCTCCTACCTGCTTTATATAGGCAGCAGGGCTAAACAACCCTAAACAAATCCTAAACAACCTAATCTTTATTCTAACAAACCCTAAACAATCTAATCTTTAATCTAACAAACCCTAAACAGCCTAATCTTTAAGCTAACAAACCCTAAAACAGCCTCTTGTGCGCCTCCTTCGGCTGGGGCGCCACAGCCCATAACATTTCCCTCCCCGACAAACATCTCATCCACGAGCTGTAGCAATTGAGGATAGAAGTGCACTTTAAAACCCATCCAGGACAGGGCTGTAACTGTTCGAGAATCATATTATCAGCCTAGGGAGTGACATGCGCAGGAGGCCCAATCTGCCCATGCGCGGGTGTAGGTTGTAGTTTCTGTATGAGATGAGGCCGCCGCTGCTTCTCTTGCGGGTGCTGCTGCTGCTCGCTGCGGGCTGGCACCTAGTAGCCATCATGATGCAATTGCATGACCTGCAGATGGGAAAGATGACGCCCTTGAGGATGAAGATGCCAGCAGGGCTACTGGCGCGGTCACGGCGTCAGTGATGGTGTCGATGATGTGGCTGCCGCCTCTGTGTGTGCCCCTGATTTTGCTGGTGCGCATTGTTGGGGCCGTGTCTACGGCGTCGTACTTGCGGGAGTCGGCGTCTAGGAACTGCAGTAGTTATGGATACGCGCCTCCTTGCTTCCTTCGTTGCTGTAGCCGGAGGAAGAAGATGTGGTGCAGATGGCAGTGTCGTCTTGATGGGGACATTCGGGATCGATCTGCACAGATTGGCCCTGATGGTTGGAGAGACGTCTAGAACGGTGGTGGTGCTGATTATTGGAGGCGACACTATAGCCACGACGATTTCTGTCTTAGTGTGTGATGCCGGCACCTCCATGTCGACCGGTGGTGGCACTGCATGCGGCAGCGCGATCTGGCTCTTCTCTATCGCTGTAATGCGATGTTCAGCATAACTCGCCTCCTGACAGATGTTCTCTGTCACGGCGATGAGGAGATCGAGCTTTGAAGATTTGGTGGTGGCCACAGGATCGATGGCGCCGGCCATTGATGCGATGCGCTGGTGCTGGTCTGTGATACCAATTGTTGTGGTAGAGGATCCACTGGGTTGGGACACGTTCCCGTCCACGGCTACAGCTGAAGGTAATTTTCCCCTCGTGGAAAGATCCAACTTCTTTTCTGCTTGACCCTCAATGGATCTCCTGCCTGCCTTATATAGACAGCAGGGCTAAACAAACTCTAAACCGACTAAAACAAACCCTAAACAACTTAATCTTTAACTAACAAACCTTAAACAACCTAATCTTTAAGCTAACAAACTCTAACTAACTGGCTGTCGCTATTGGACAGGGTGTTGTGGCATCCACAATACGCCACAATAGAACTCAATCCAAGATTCTTAGCACTTCCCAGTTTATTTTTCTCCTCTCCACCCTGAGATCCAAAATCTCAGACTCACCCACGTCGTGCTTCCCACACTTGGTGCGCTCATTTGTGGCTGCCATCAAACCTCTGGTGACATCATGCTGGCCCAACGGCTCTAGCTAATGGAGCACAAGGACACAGCGGCTCAGATCTAGGAAATACAGCGACGAAGCAAATTAATCTGGTGGAGGTGATTATAACTTAAGGGAGAAGCTCGATCACTCTAGGATGTCATGTGGTGATGCGAGATTGGCATGGAGGCACGATCCCGAAGCTCCTTCACTGTAGGAATGGTGGCGATGCCGTAAATGGGGACAAAAAATTGAACTGTATTGGAGACGATGCTCGGCCACTAGGGCATCAAAGAAGGCCCCACCTGTCAGCGCGTGTTTGAGGAGGGACCAGCTACACCAAGTGTGATGTTTATATGTAGTAAAGATATCATTGGTTAATTAATAATCATGCCATAATGAAGACTTTTCTTCATATAATACATATGTTTTGAAAGAACTTAATGTTCAATATTCATATTTTCTACCTTAATGGTGGCAGTGAGATGCAGTTTTGTGCTGATATAAGAGATCTTGATTCTTGAACCTCTGGCTCTTTGCCCGTGCACCTAGAGTTGTTACATTATGGCACATCAGAGTCCATGCTACTAAGCCTAGTTCCTTTTGCTGCAGTGGAAGTACAGCTATATTCACCAAATCGACCGGTTGTGGACCTTTCAGCATGCTTCTTATGGATAATGGCCGTGGGAACCGTAGTCTGTGCTTCACTCTGGACTGAGTTCGTTGCGATGGAGCATGTTGATGAACGTTATAATCAGCTGACCCGAAAGGTTGACTTTTGTGATTTGTGCCTACCTAATTTGGAAAGTGTTTCTTCTTGTTTTAACTTCTCATTTACATAATTGAATGCACTTCTGCCTGTTTGCTCCAGTGAATCAACATTTGTGCATTTACAATTGGGTTTGTTCTTGTGTGATGTAGCTGGAACTAAGTATATTGCACGAGTAGCCCGTATGCTAGGTAGACTACTATGCCGCTATAAGCAATAGATTGTGCATAACTAGGGTGTGCCTTGTGCAGGACACACTCCCTCTGATCTTTTATATATGAACTAAGGAACGCTATACATAAAAATCAGAGAAAATGTGAGTAATGGTTTCCTACTCACTTGCTTCCCTGCCGTAAAACGCTGAGTGGAGGGCAACCGGGTCGCCTAGGTCCATATGCACTAAGCGTGCAACCTTGAGCTTGTAGGCCAGATTGCTGCTGGGAGTAGTGATGCAGCTGCAGGAAGAAGAGAATGGGAGAGGATGGAGCACAAGCGGCACTGATGCTAGAGAGAGAGAGAGAGAGAGAGAGAGAGAGACTCATACACATTCTCTTGTGCTTTTTGTTCTATTTTCCTTCTCAACCTTGTAACAGATAGATAATCTGTACATAATATGTAACCGCTGAAGAAGTGCTTAGGCATGCCTAGGCGCTAGCCAAGCGCCTAGTGCCTTTTTTCCATGGAACAGCATGGCTTGTACTATATTTCTGAAAAAATTGCTAAATAGCATATAATTATTTTTGTGAAGAAAAAATAGCATATAATTACATGTGATCTTGTTTTGGATATCAGATTTTGATATGGTCCTTTACAAATTCTATAGGAACAACTCTATTTCCTACTGTATTCTTGTCAGTCATCTTGTTAGCTGATGAGGGACATCACATACTTTATCACCATGAAAATATTAAATCATCTCAATCCACTTGAAGAAGTAGAGACAAAATCGGCTTCTACTACTAATATACTAGTTTATCAAGAAGCATCTTGAATCTTTTTTTTATCTTGAACAGCGCAGGAGAACTGCTCGTCATTTCATTAATAGGAGAAAAGAGTACAAAGGGAGTGAGCTCCCCTAACCAAATAAAGGATTACATAGCTAAAAAGGAGGAAGGGCCAATGACTGATCGATTCAGCATCTCTTTGAGGTCCTTGACTCCTGCTAGACACCATAAGCCCCTCTTACGCGATGTTCCACACCACTTGGGTCAAGCTAGGAGCTATGCCCTCGAAAACACAATCAATCTATGCTTCCACAACTCCCAAGTGACCAAAGTGACCAGAGAGTTGAATCCTTTCTTCACCTCTTTAGGAATTGCCTTACTTGCCTTAGACCACCATCCTGAGAATGATATGGAGCTTGATTGAGGGAAGGCTGTTGGCAGATTGACAGCCTGGAGAATAGAACTCCACACTTGTTTCGCAAAGACACAAGAATCAGAATATGGCTAATGGTTTCCTCCGCTTGATCACAGAACAGACAAGCTGCTGGGTGGGCCAGCCCTCTTTTTGCTAATCGGTCTGCAGTCCAGCATCTTTGAAGCTTCGCTAGCCATAAAAATAATCTGCACCGCAGAGATGCCCATGTTTTCCAAATGCATTTCCAGGGAGCGAACCTGATAGCACCTGTGAAGAAGGTATAGGCTGACTTGTGTAGAGACAAGAGTTAGAAAGCTTCCATATGTGATGGTCTCCGATATTAAGCTGCAGCTCCATACCATCTACTAAGTGCCATAGCAGCACGTATTCTGTTATGTCTTGTACCGTGAGAGTTCCTTTGATGTTCGAAACCCAAGCTCGGTTGAGAAGGGATTGTGCCACTGTCATGTTTTTCTTAATTCTCATAGTAATAGTCTCTAAGAGAGCAGGAGCCTATTCTCCAACTGTTTTACCATCCAGCCATCAGGCCTGCCAAAATTTAGTAGCTTCTCCATTTCCAACCTCTGAGTGCACTGCCATCTCGAACATGGCATGAGGGCCTCCAGTCCTGCCCACGACCGATTGCTGTCTTTTTTTTTTTCAAGCTATAACCACCAGATTCGCAATGACAATCCCAGCAGCTCTAAGTTGTGCACCCCAAGACCACCATAATGGAGCGGCCGCTGCACTCGCTGCCAGGACAGAAGACAGCTTCCAGCATTCGCCTTTTCCTTGCCTTTCCAAAGAAACCCTCTTCAAACTTTGTCAATGGCCTTTATGGCCCATTTAGGCAGATCCAACACAATCAGATTATAGATGGGAGATGCAGTGAGCACCACCTTGACCATACTGAGTCTAGCTGCCTTATTCATCAATGAAGCCTTCCAACCAGGCAGATAATCTGCTATCTTGTCAATCAGCGGAAGAAGCTCTGGCTTGGAGGGCTTCCTCACTGATAAAGGAAGGCCTAAATAAGTACACGGAAATTCTTTTATGGCACAGGATAGCATACTTGAGATCACTGCCAAATCTTCCTCTTGACATTGAATAGGTGTCACCGAACATTTTGCAATGTCAGTGTGCAGCCCAGACGCATCCCCAAAGATTTGAAGAATCTGTTTTGTGAGGTCTAAGTCTGAGGCGGCTGGCTTAAGAAACATTACCACATCTCCAGCATAGAAAGAGATTCGATGTCTAACCCGAAGATCAGCTAGAGGTTGAAGGAGATTGTTTCTGCACACATGGGTCACGAAGGAATTTAGGACACCATGGCTAAAATAAATGACATTGGGGAGAAGGGATCTCCTTGCCTCAACCCATGTTGGTGTGAAATCACTTGCCCAGGAATCCCATTGAGTAGCACTTGAGTAGAAGACGTCGCCCACTGCCCACACAACAGGTTGCACCATTTGTGACCAAAGCCCAAACATTGAAGCACCTCCAACAAAAAAGGCCAAGAAACGGAGTCAAAGGCTTTGGAAATATCGATCTTGAGCAGGATGTGTGGCAGTCTCTTCCGATGCAAACTTCTAGCTGTTTGCTGGACCAAGATGAAGTTGTCATGGATGCACCTCTTCTGCACAACAGCGCTTTGATTTGGGGAAACTAGTCCAGCAAGCTTTGGTGCCAGCCGATTGGCAAGGAGTTTGGCCAGCAGCTTTGCGAAACTATGAATCAAGCTAATTGGACGAAAATCCTTCACCTCAACAGCGTCCACCATCTTAGTGTTGTGGAGGCGTGGTCTGGTGGGTGTGCGAAGCGGAGAATGCAATGCAAAGCGAGACAAGGGATCTGAACGCAGTGGATAACGGGGCGGCGATGATCTGCTTGTGCCGCCGGACCGAGAAGGATTCTCAGCCACAATGCAGAAACAGAGCAGCCGAAGGTAATTCTATTTCTTGCTTAATCCTTACAATTGACCCTAGTGGCGCCTTTATAGTACAAGCGCCCTATCTTTAAGTAAACAAACTCAAACAAACTTGCTAACTAACAGCTAACTTTCTGAAAAACCAAAACAAACTTAAACTAACCTCGCCCCTTCTAGATGAGTTCTCCTGCGTCCATCTTCTAGCCACTGGGCGCAGGCGGTTTGGTCTGATCCTTCTTGCGCCTTTGATAGGTTCTACCTGTAAAGGAGTCCACAACATTTCCTCCCTCCCCAACAAACAGCTCATCCTCGAGCTGTATCATTGGATAGGTGCTTCTGAACTCCTCCAACTTCTCCCAAGAGGAGTCTGAAGCAGCCCGGCCTTCCCACTGTACCAGAAGCTCCCAAGACCCCCTGTTCAATCGGGCTCGAATGACTTGACTGGTGTAGGCACTACTCTCCCATGAAGTAGCTCTGGTAGTGGAGTAATGGTCGCAGGGGGTTCCCTTTGATATCTCTTGAGGAGAGAAACATGAAATACATCATGAATACGTGCCTTTGGGGGAAGCTTGAGATGATATGACACAGTACCTACTTTTTCCACTATCTGATATGGACCATAGAAGCGTGGACCCAGCTTTGAAGGACCTGCAATTGTGATGCCAGTAGCTGTTCTGTGATGCAGACGCAACCACACCCAAGAATAAATTTCAAATTCCACCTCCCTCCGAGACTTGTCATGATATTCTTTCATGGTGTTTTGCGCATGTTGCAATCTGTCCTTGATCTCAGATAGAAACTCATCTCTCTGCATCAGCTGCCTGTCTACTGCCGCTACCCTTGCTGCCCCTGGTTGGTAAGACAATAGTGTTGGCGGGTCACGTCCATAAACCACACGGAACGGTGAGCAGCGTATAGCTGTTTGATATGATGAGTTGTAGCAAAACTCGGCCCAAGGCAGCCATTGAAGCCAAGATCTTTGGCGATCACCTGCAAGACAGCGGAGGTACATTGTGATGACTCGGTTAACTACCTCCGACTGACCGTCCGTCTATGGATGAAAGGCAGAGCTCATGTGAAGTTTCACACCCGCTAGGCTGAACAACTCCCGCCAGAAGTTGCTAGTAAATATCGTGTCTCGATCGCTATGGAACAGGGTAATCCATGTAAGCGAACAATGTTGTCAAAGAAAGCTCTTGCCACAGTCGCTGTAGTGTACGGATGGCCCAAAGCAATGAAGTGACTATATTTTGAGAAGCGATCTACCACTGTAAGGATGACAGATTTACCATTCACTTTGGGAAATCCCTCAATGAAGTCCATTGATATATCACTCCAAATATTAGAAGGGATTGGTAGTGGCTGTAACAGATCTCCTGGGTGGAGATGTTCTGTTTTATTGCGCTGGCAGATTGTGCATCCTTGCACGAACTCGCGTACTTTTCTGTGAGCACATGTATTGTGAAAAGTAGCCCTGAACCGGTGCAAGGTTTTCTGCACTCCTTCATGACCTGAGGTGTGTGCCTCTTGCAGCACTTCCAGCCAGCCCCGAGGTGTGTGCCACTTGCAGCACTTCCGGCCAGACAGCTGAATCATCTGTAATAAACACCCGGCCATTAAAAATCAGCAAGTCATCCACCTCAGTCCACCCATTCGGAGCCGTGCCATCTAAGATCTTGGCATGAAGGGCAATTACTTGAGAATTCTCTGCACTTTCAGTTCTCAGTGTATCGAAGATCTGAAATATTGGTGTGGAAAGAGTATGTACTACCATCTGATCTTCATCCCTTCTTGAAAGGGCATCAGCCACCTTGTTCAGTTGTTCTGCCCTATAGTCCACTGTTAAATCATACCCAAAGAGCTTGCTGACCCATGTATGTTGAGGTACTGTAGATAGCCTTTGATCAAGAATAAACTTTAGGCTATAATGATCCGTGCGTACTGTGAAAGCTCGGCCCCATAGGTACGGTCGCCAATGCCTCACAGCCTTCACCAGACCAATTAGTTCCCTCTCATATGCTGGTAACTTGGCATGGTGGGGAGCAATGGATCGGCTAAAGAATGCTACTGCTCCATCTCCCTGATGTAGGACTGCCCCGAATCCTGTCCCTGATGCATCACAATCCACAATAAACTTCTTATGAAAATCTGGCATTTGGAGAAGTGGTGCTGATATGAGAGCCTTTTTCAGCTGTAAAAATGCCTGTTCGGCCACAGGGGACCAGGCAAATGCTTCCTTTTTTAATAAGGTTGTGGGGAGCTGCCACTGCACTATAACCAGCAATAAATTTCTGGTAGTAACCTGTTAAGCCCAGAAACCCTTGCAGTGCTTTCAGTGTTTTTGGTTGAGGCCATTGTTCTACTGCAATAACCTTAGCAGGATCCATTGAAACTTCTGCTGCAGATATGACATGTCCTAGGTAAGAGACATGTCCTTCCCCGAATGAACACTTGGATTTTTTTAGAAACAGCTTGTTGCAGCGCAGTGCTTCAAAAATTGCTTTTACATGCTGCAAGTGTTCTGCCCATGATGTACTGAACACCAGAATGTCGTCAAAAAAGACTAAAACTGACTTTTTGATAAAGGGCTTCAATATATCATTCATCAAGGACTGGAATGTAGAAGGAGCATTAGTTAAGCCAAATGGCATTACCAAAAATTCAAAGTGGCCCCTTTGTGGTCGGAATGCTGTTTTCTCAATATCAATTGGGTGCATACAAACTTGATGATAGCCACTCCGGAGATCCAGCTTGGTGAAAAATTTAGCACCACGAAGTTCATCAATGAGCTCATCAACAATAGGAATGGGAAACTTGTCCTTGACTGTCTTCTCATTCAAAGCACGATAATCCACAGAACCTCCATGTGTTGTCAGATTTCTTGACCAGCTGCACCGGAGAAGAGAAAGGAGAGGTACTGTCCCTTATAACATCTTGAGCAAGCATATCTTCACACTGTCGTTCAATCTCATCTTTCAGTAATTGAGGGTAACGATAGGGTCTCACTGCCACAGGTGCTGAGTTTGGTAGGAGATGAATTCGGTGATCATGGCGGCATGATGGAGGTTGACCTCTGGGCTCCTCAAAAATATCCGAGAATGATGCCAACAGATTATCCATAAGTTCCTGAGTCATAATCAAATTGCAAGTATGTGGTGCTCCATTAATGCCATGGAGAACTAATTTACCTTGGTGCCAGAAAGACATGGTGAGCTTATCAAAATTCCACATGATTGGTCCTAAAGTGCAAAACCAATAAACACCTAGCACCACATCGAACCCAGCTAATGGCAGAGAGTAGCAGTCCATTGTAAACTGTTCTTGATCAATGGAGACCACCGTGTGGGGGCATATGCCGGCGCTGTTCACACGGTCACCATTCGCCACCTTAACTGACAGTCCTTGCCTTGGCAGCACAGACAGATTCAGGCGTGAGACAACCTCACTGTTGATGGAGTGAGTAGAGCCCGAATTTACTAGTGCAACAAGCTTGGTGTCATTCATGATGATTGCTAATTGCATTGTGTTAGTCACCCCAATTCCAGTCAGCGCATGTAGCGAAATCCCCAATTCATTGGTAGCATTGTCAACCTCTTGATCCTCGTCTAACTGGAGGAGAAAGATTGAGTTACTGCCTCCACCGCACTTAAGGCCTGGTGTGAACTTTTTTGGGCAGTAGAAGCGCTCCTCACTTGCCCGCTTGGCTGCAAGTTCTTCTGGAGAAAGGAGGCGAAATCGCTGCTTTGATGGTCCAGGTGGGCTACTTGCTAGTACCGTGACTCCTGATGTCTGCTGTTGTTGTGTTCTTCCTGACCAGCGCTCCTGCCTTGCTTGTCGCCACTGCTATTTTCCGCCGTTCATATGCACGAGCCAAGCTCATGACGGTTTGTAGGTTTGCGGGGGCTTGAAGTTCAACATCAGTTCGCAAAGGTTGACCCAATCCTGTAGTAAAAAGATTGATCTGTTGGGTCATAGTGATCCTCACAGCGGCATAGGAGGGTCAGGAATTGCCGTTGATATTCCTCAACCGAGTATGTGCGATGCAATTTCTTTAGTTCGGCCAATCCGTTAGATCGAATTGGGGGGCCGAATCGCAGATTCACAAACTCCACAAACCTCGGCCATGTGACACATCCATGGTCACGCTCTAGGGCGTAGTACCATTGTGCTGCAACTCCATTCATATGTAATGATGCGATCCATACCTTCTCATCCAATGTCCTCATACCTCGAAAGTACGAATCACATTTGGTGAGCCAAGTTAATGGATCAGATTCACCATCATACTGTGGAAAGTTGAATTTGGACAGGCGTGGTCCTCTGTGATCTTCGTCTTCTCCTTGTGGCCACGACCAGAGTCCTTGTTATTTTGGTTCTTGGCACCAGCCGAAGATCCAGAATTATCCCCAGATGATCTCTGTTCTTCAGTGCTGGCAATGCGCGCGTCGTGGGAGTCGAGGCGAGCATTAAATGTGCCATATGTGCCAGCAAACGATCCAGCTTCTGCGAATCTGTGAGCTCCTCAGGATCAGATGTAACGCCGTACATGGTCGATGCGTTGGGTCTGGAATCTGGTACCAATTTGTTGTGGAGGCGTGGTCTGGTGGGTGTGCGAAGCGGAGAATGCAATGCAAAGCGAGACAAGGAATCTGAACGCAGTGGATAACGGGGCGGCGATGATCTGCTTGTGCCGCCGGACTGAGAAGGATTCTCAGCCACGGTGCAGAAACAGAGCACCCGAAGGTAATTCTATTTCTTGCTTAATCCTTACAATTGACCCTAGTGGCGCCTTTATAGTACAAGCGCCCTATCTTTAAGTAAACAAACTCAAACAAACTTGCTAACTAACAACTAACTTTCTGGGAAACCAAAACAAACATAAACTAACCTCGCCCCTTCTAGATGAGTTCTCCTGCATCCATCTTCTAGCTACTGGGCGCAGGAGTTTTGGTCTGATCCTTCTTGCGCCTTTGATAGGTTCTCCCTGTAAAGGAGTCCACAACACTTAGGCAGCAACGTGACAAAAGCTGAGTTTAGCAACTTCAATTTTGTAAGTGACCCTGGTGGAGATATTGTAAAGCTCTCAAGAAATCTGCTTAAATGATGGGCCAGCAAGATTTGTAAAAGCGCCCTGGGAAGCCATCCGACCAGGTGCTTTATCCGGAGGCAAATCCCGTATGATAGCCCACACCTCATCTTCAGAGAAACCGAAATCAAGATCCTGCAGATCATGCTGACACGAGTGGAATGCAGCAAGTTCTAATGAAAATTCCCGCTGCCCTACTGTTCTGAGAAGGTTTTCATAGAAATCATCCACCACCTTCTGCTTGTCATCTTGAGCCGTGACCACCTGATCTCCAATCTTCAGTTTGGCCATAGTTTTTCCGCTTCTGATACCTTGCTTGCTGATGGAAGAAAGAAGCGTTCACATCCCCCTCCCGCAGGTAGAGCACTCTGGAACGTAGCCTCGCAATAGTACGCACGAAGCAAGACCGAGGCAGTGCATCTTAAGCTTCCTACGGAAGCCATCCTCAGCATCGGAGAGAGATCGACTGTCCAGAGCAATCTCTAAACGGTGCAGCACTTCTTTAGCCATTCCTAGCTGAATCTTAACATTGCCAATGTTGCATTGGCTCCAACTTTGCAGTCCTCAGCGGAGACGCTGCAATTTTAGGAAGATTATCTCTAAAGGATCCGAAGACTGGACAGCAGCTTCCCAGTTTTGTTGGACGGCTTCCTGAAAACCCGGGAGCTTTGGCCAGAATGCTTCGAAATGAAACTGACGCTGCCCTTGTGTGTTTACTTTGAGGCCAAGCACCAAAGGGCAATACGGGTTGTAACCTTGTTGTCTAGTTAGAGTTGTAACCTAGTTGTCATATTAGTTGTGTATGAGTTGTGTAAGGCTTTGGAGCCTATAAATATAGGCCATGACCTCAAGTTTTGTGATCTTTGATTACTTGTGTACTCTCTACCATATGAATAGAACTTCATGTTTCTATTGAAGATCTTGGACTAGATCTCTTCTTTGAGATGTGGATTAAGCTCTTGCTGTTTGTGAATTCGGACTGCTCTTAGGGTGTTATCTATTAGCACATTGAAGTTGTTCCTTCAACATATTGTGCTAGGCTTATAAATCAGTACCTTGGAGTTGTTCCTCCAAAATAGTGTGCTGCATCATTAACCCATGGATTTTTTTCCTAGTGGAGCCTAGAACTACTTACCTTGTTTTGAGCCATGTGTCTTCACCGCCTATGTATGCTTCGGATAGCTTTAGGAAATTACTAGATATTCTTTATGCTGACAAGTTAACCCCTTTCCATATGATACAGGATGGGCCTAACTCTGGAACTAACCATAGAGAAGATAAAGAGATCTTTGAGATTAGTGCCAAGGGTGCTATTATTTTTATCATAGTAGCTTCAGTTTTCCTCCTCCTGCTGTTCTACTTCATGTCATCTTGGTTTGTTTGGATACTGATTGTTTTATTCTGCATTGGTGGTATTGAGGTATTCTCTCCTTCGGACCTTTCTTTGTGGATTTTTTTTTCTCCTTTGAGAAATTCAGCTGTTGGCTTGATGTTGTTTCTTTTCTTGCAGGGGATGCATGTTTGCTTGGTCACACTTTTGTCCCGGTACCAAATAAAATACTCCCTCCGTTCCAAAATATAAGCATTTCTTGGTTTAGTCAGTCAAACTTTTATCACTTTGATAATTAATAATTAAGAATTAATAATATTTTATCATATAAAAATTCTATTTTTGAATTCATGATGAAACGAACTTTCATAAAAAATCTTTATGTTAGAAATTTTATAATTTCTTGATATTATTAGTAAAATTTGCAAGAGTTTGACTTTATCCAAATCTAAAAATGCTTATATTTTGGAACGGAGGTAGTAGGATAAAGTCCAATTTACTCTCTTCAAGTATAACCAAAGTCCAAACAACCCATTAAACTATGTTTTAGCTTATATTACCCTGCCAAAACTTGATTTTTAGACAATTTACCCTCTCATAAAATTTGTCTTTTTTGTTTCTCAATGCACAAGCATAATCTTAAGATGAAACTTTACGAGATGATAAAGCACATCATAGCACATATTAGAAAAATGTCTTGAAATTTATACCATTATTAGTTTTGTATCCCAAAGATTAATTTACTATTAAATATCTTAGACCAAAACATAGTTTAGGGGGTTATTTCGACTTTGTCTATACTTGAGGGGAGCAAATTGGACTTTATCCTATAAAATAATACATATGAAACAATTTGTTCAATGCTGCTTGCTTTGTTTATTTTTATGTTCTCATCCTATAATGCTTCTTCTTAAAGGGTTTTCAAGGATTGTGGTAAAAGAACAGTACAGCTCCCCCTGTTGGGGGAGATCTTGACTTTGTCAGTTGGAATTGTACCATTCTGTGTGGTATTTGCAATTCTCTGGGCTTTCTACCGTCACACCTTATTTGCTTGGATAGGCCAAGACATCCTTGTACGATATGCTTACCAGTTACCACCATTATATTCTGCTGCGTTTCTTTTTCTCCTGGCCTAGTTTGATGTATTTAATGAGATGTGGATGTAGTTCTCTATAGTTCTCATTGGTATGTACCATCAAGTAACTTCTTATTCATATGATAGAATGATATTGGCCTACTATTTTTCTTAAGCACCAGACATAGTAACTAACATATCATATTGTTGCATCTAATGTCTGTACTGATCCTTTTTTCTTTTCTAGTTTCGTTAGTGATGATAAGATTTTGATTTGTATAATGCAATAAGGTGGATTGTTTCAAAATTGGAGACAGACTTTGTATCTAGGGATTCTGTGTCCTCATCAGCAGTTCTTGTGTGTTGCATTTTTTCTTTCCAAAAATCCAAAGAAATGTGTATGTACAACACATGATGTTATGAAAATCTGTGAAAGAACCTCCTACGCATTCGAGAAAAAAAAAAGAAAATCTGTGAAAGAAAAAGAAGAATTTTCAATTCATCCTAAGTATCAAAAACAAAATGAGAAAGAATCAATCTGGCCATCCTTATCAATTATGTTTTTTGAATCTCAATACCAATAATGAATTTGAAAATTAATTTTGTAGGTTTACTTACCTCTGTATGCTAGATACCTGATTTTCTATGAAAACTTAAAAACTGGTCTATGTTGAATATTGCATTTTTGCTATTGGGATATGGGAAGCCATTGTAATCAGTGAATTTCCCTTCAATATATAGGCCTTTGAAAAAAACTAAGAATTGATTGACATATTTTGTGATGGTATAATATCATAACATATTGTCATCTTGTATGTCATAATCCATGGTTATCTGAAACTAAGGCCCTGTTTGTTTTCACTAGGGATTTTGAGATTCTACTTCTAGAAGTGCTAATGCAAACAAACAGATCAGAATTTGTCTCAGATTCCACTAGCTGCACCCTCCAAAATCTAGAATCTCACAATCTATTCTCTCCCAGCTTTTGCCAGATTTTGTGTCACACAACACACAATCCCTAGTCCACAATCTCATAATCTATTTGTTTGTTTTAGCTTTTGTATCACAGCTTTTCACAGTCTAGCTTTTCCATAGATTGTCACAATCCATAGTGAAAACAAACAAGGCCTAAGCTATGGAAAAAATTTAAGCATGATGTTACACCTTTGTTATGGAAGAGAATTTCTTGTTTCTTCTGACATTATAAACATTTTTATATTTTAATGCTTGCTATCTTAAATTTCTTCTATTAACTGTCAGCGACTCTGACCTTTTTAAACTCAACTGCATATTATTGACCATGAGTTATATTTGTTTCTCCTAGGGTATTTGCTTAATGATAACTGTGCTTCAGATGGCACGCTTACCAAATATCAGGGTATTGGCATGTATATTTGGAGCCATCATTTTACTGATCCTACATGCTACAGCACTTCCTAACACTGTATTTTGGCAGGTTGCATCTGCACTTCTTAGTGCTGCATTTGTGTATGACATCTTCTGGGTGTTCATTTCACCTCTGATATTCCATGAAAGTGTCATGATCGCTGTAAGTTTATTTTGAGTTCTTTTAGCAATTAAGCATGCTACGGTGATTCTTTAATACTGCAGGTTGATATGTAACTTAGATTTTGCAGTGAATTTTTAAATACTCAACCAGATTTTGAAGGGTCGTTGTCTTTGCTTCCAATAAATATGTTACAATGCACATATTCGTACAATTTAAACTTGTACCGTTGCTGGGGAATTAAAATTTCGAGTAAATTTCACAAAACTACAGGTATTTCATCAAAATTATCACAAAACTACAGGTTTAAGCTATAATTTCAGAAAACTACAGATTTTGGATCAAATTTACCCCAAAACTACAGATTTTGTATCTAATTTATGAAAAAACTACAAATTTTATTCTCAAATTATCACAAAACTACAGATTTTATGTAATGTATCTGAAATTTACTGTAGCAAATCTGTAATTTTCTGAAACTATGGTTTAAACCTGTAGTTTTGTGATAATATTTATAAAATAACTGTAGTTTTGTGAAATTTACTAGTTTCTCACATGAAAAATGCTTGATAGCAGTTCCAGATATTATATTCTATTTCTATTCATTGTACAGCTATTCTAGTTTGAAAATCTTCAGCGAATGTGCTTTGTAGCAGAATGGTAAGGCTCCCAATTGAGGGGTGGCCAGCCCATGCTCAAGCTGGGGTTTTGTTTAAAGAAAAATGCCCCCTTGCACACTGTGTGAAGCATGCGCCACATGTGAGGTTGAAATTGCGGCAGTATGAAAAAATGTTTCTCGATTGAATTATAATGCTGTGGGCAGTTAAACCCACCAGTGAATATCTGATTATAAAAAATATAAAATTGTTAAACATGCTCATTTGGACATTGTTTTGATATTGAAATTGTAACCTATTGATATTTTGATAGCTGATTTGTAAAATAGAGCACAGCAACTGTTTCGCAGCAAAAACATTACAGTGCATTTCAGGAAGGGGACATTTTTAGGTCTCTGCTATGAGGTTGATAACCATATAATGTACTTATATTGAGTTTTCAAGTCGTCTGATTAATCGCGATTAGTCGGTCTGGTCGGTTGTCCACTCATGACTAGGTGAACTGACGTGATTTATCAATTAATTGTGTGGTTGTTCGACTAATCATTGATTAGCTGTCCAGTTAGTGAGAGGACGACCAGGAGTGGCAGTCGGTTGGCCACTCACGACTAGGTGAACTGACGTGATTTATCAATTAATTGTCTGGTTCGACTGGTCATTGATTAGCCGTCCAGATAGTGAGAGGACGACCAGCAGTGGCAGTGTGGTCTGCATTCCTTTTCCGTTTCCTAAGCTTTTGCCTCATCGTGTAGTCATTGTGGTGAATCTGGACTATGTAGCAATTCATATGCCTTTATATATATTCTACACCTAGCACTTTTTACTGAACAAAGTCCAAGTGAACGACTAGGCGACCTGAAAACATTATGAGGTTTACACTGGTGAGCATCCTCTGATGAGGGTGACCACGAGGAGGTTGTTATGATGTTGTGTAAGAACAGCTCTCATGCTGGCAGAACTGAGCTGCAGGTGGAGATACTGATCAAGTACTGATAGTCACTAAGGGGGATTGATATGTTGCTGTTCTGGTTTATTGGTCTACTCTCTAACTATATGTACACGAGGCTAGAAAGGTATATATTGGGATCCAGATAAACTTCGGACGTAAAATGTGCTCTTGGTCAACTTCAGGTCATGTGGAATACATTGATACTTGACTTATAGGTTTGTTAGATTATCTAATTTCATCAGCAGTGAACCGATCCTCAGGTTTTTTTTTTTTGCATGGTTTATCTCTTGCATGTGCTTGCCATTTTTATTTTTCCTTTTTATTATTTTTTTATATATGGTTGCTTCTAAATTATTCAGGTTGCTCGTGGTGATAACTCGGGTGAATCAATTCCAATGCTCCTAAGGATACCTCGCTTCTTTGATCCATGGGGTGGCTACGATATGATAGGCTTCGGTGACATCATTTTCCCTGGATTGCTTGTTGCATTCAGTTATAGGTAATTGGGTGCTCTATGTGATGTATAGTTTTCTTGTGGAGTTTCACTACGTATAGTACAATTTAGTTGAATACTGGTAGTCAAGCATAATCCCATTCTGATTAAGGCCTATTTGGGTACAAGGCTTCCTTTCTTGTTAAATGTAGTATGGTCTTTTAGGCATAAACCATTGAGAGTAACATTATCCACTGATCAAAAATTCTAGTATTTGATAGAACACGCTGAAATTTATAGGAAGCAGAGCTAATTCATATATGAAAAATTGGCGGTGAATGTATTTTCAGAGTTTGGGGGCATTTGGTACGGTTTTGATTCTCTGAAGAATTAGAAATGTTTCAGTTTCAGTCTAGAAACGTTTCTGGTCAAAATCACTTCAGAAGCTGTTTGGCAAATTTTAGTGATTCAGATTCAGAAAGCGAGTAGGAGGATTGGAATGACCAATATACCCTTGCATGTGTTAATATTAGAAATATCAGAATAATTTTAGGGAACTTTAGAAAGTAACAGAACAACTTTAAGAAACTTTGGAAATAACTCGGAGGGCACCTATACGAAGAGCTCGATGAGACGAGTCTAACGGAACAAATTTGGGAAACTTTGGGAACTTGAGGGGACTTTTTTGAATTTCTGAAAATTAACCATTCAAACAAATGAATTTCCAAAAATTTAACCGTTAAATAGTGGAGGGTAGATGTGTCTTGTAGAACCGTTTCGCAAGCGATCGACCAAAAACACCGATTCACTCGCCTAGGCCAAAAACCCGAAACGATTCTCTGGATTCTTACGTGAAACGTTTCAGCTTTTTCTCTATTTGGCACTGTTTCACGTGATTCATCCAAGAAACTAAAACGTTTCTAGCAGCCAAACGGACCCTTATTTGATGACTTAGCGAAAATAGTATATTCACAACCAGTTCATAGGTAAATGTAGCCTATGTTCCTACAAACTTCTTGATAAACTCTTGTATTTTGAGAAAAATGAAACAGTAACTGTAAACTTTTTCACTTTCAACAATGAATTTATAACAGAGATTAGTTGTATAAGAATTATAAGTCTAGCCTGTATGATTATTTTGGAGATTGAAATTTTGGAAAAATGCATTAAGCTGGGATTAAATACTAGTCTCTGGTCCCTGCCATTACTCGGCCGTTCTTTATTTTTTTCCCTTGCATGTGTTTTCCTCTTGGGGTTTCAGGCCTTGACTGGCACTACTTATTTCTCAGCTTCTCCACAGAAATTAGTTGTGTCTATTTCTCAGCTTCTCCACAGAAATATGTAGAAGTTGTGTCAAACACCAAGATTTGACAACAACTTAGGCCCTCTTTGTTTCAGCTTTTCAGCTGGCTTTTCCAGCTGAAAACTAAGAAGCTGAAACAAACAAGGTTTTGAAAAGCTGCTTTTGAAATGCTGAAAAGCTAGCTTTTGCAGAAATGAACTAAAAGCTGAAAAGCTCATTGAGGGCTGCTTTTCCAGCTTTTGGTGTGCACAGAAGCTAAATGTATATTACAAAAGCCAACATCTAAATTTCACCAGCCAGCTTTTTAACTAGCCACCAGCCAGCTTTTTTAAAAGCTCAAAAGCTCCAGCTCAAACAAAGAGGGCCTTAACTAGATTCTAAGAATGGACTCAAAAGCGGTAATAAGCAGAACTTACGTTTTTAAAATAGCTACTTTTCACTATTTTTAAAATACGTTGTTTTTACAGCAAGGAGATGTTCCAAACAGTGTATTAGCCTAGAATTGTCACTGGATACTACTTTGATATAGGCTCTCTTTGTTTGAGCTGGAGCTTTTTTGAGCTTTTAGAAAAGCCGGCTGGTGAAATTTAGATTTTGGCTCTTGTAATATACATTTAAGGCCTCTTTGTTTCAGCTTCTCAGCTAGCTTTTCCAGTCGAAAAGCTGAAAACTGAGAAGCTGAAACAAACAGGGTTATGAAAAGCTCACTTTTGAAATGTTGAAAAGCTAGCTTTTGCAGAAATGAACTAAAAGCTGAAAAGCTCACTGAGGGCTACTTTTCCAGCTTTTGGTGTGCAGAAAAGCTAAATGTATATTACAAAAGCCAACATCTAAATTTCACCAGCCAGCTTTTCTAAAAGCTCAAAAGCTCCAGCTCAAACAAAGAGGGCCGTAGCTTTTCTGCACACCAAAAGCTGAAAAAGCAGCCATCAGTGAGCTTTTCAGCTTTTAGTTCATTTCTGCAAAAGCTAGCTTTTCAGCGTTTCAAAAGCGAGATTTTCAGAACATTGTTTCAGCTTTTTAGTTTTCAGCTTTTCAGCTGGAAAAGACAGCTGAGAAGCTGAAGGAAAGAAGCCCATAATGTGGTTTGTTTGGGTGTTTTCCTTGTCTTGAGGTTTGGTTAATAATTAGAATCAAATGGTTAACATACTTGTACATTTGATAGAAATATGAATTGTATTCATAATAGATGGTTTATTACAAAAGATGCCAAAGGGTACATATACATAGGCTAGAGAAGGGAAAACCCTATACTACAGATTTACAATAATGCCCCTAGATCATAATAGCCTTAACAGTTCCTTATATTAACGTTTTACTTCAATGTTCAATTTGCAGATTTGACAG
>BCLG01001814.1:56021-83313 GCA_001602295.1 Zoysia matrella
TAAAATGACTTTTATTTTAAAAATTAAGTTTGGTTATTAAAAAAAAAGAGGTGATTTCTCTAAATTTGATTTTTGAAAATATGTCTTTGAAACATGAATTTATTGTGAACTTTGATTCTAATTGGAACCTTTCAAATGAAGTAAAATGAATCTATCTCAAATAATTTTTACTGTTTTGGAAATAATCTCGTAAAATGATTTTTGTTATTTAAAAGCAAGTTTTATTTGATTTAAAAAAAGGGTGCTTTCTCATAATTTAATTTCCTAAAAGATGTCTTGAATCTATTATTTTCTTATGAAATTTGGTTTTATTTGAAAAGGTTTCAAATAACGCGTGAAATGAATTTATCTCAAACACTTTCAAATGAACTCTTATTTTTTGTATAATAAATAATTGGATAAAAGAAATTACAATCAAAGACAAAAAAATAAAGGAAATAAAGAAAAGGAAAGAAGATATGTTTTCCTAAAATTTGGATTCTAGAAAAAAAACATGTCTTAAAATATGATTTTATTTGAAATGGTTCAAATAAAAGTAAAATACATTTATTCCAAACTATATTCAACGAATTCTCTCATTTCGAAGTTTTGAAATAATCTGACAAGGAATCAATTAATAAACAAATTAAAGAAAAAACAAGAACACCTCCTGTCGCCAGCCCTTTTTCCCTCTCTCTCGGCCCAACCCGCTAGCCAGGCTCATTTTTTTTCCTTTTGGCCCTGCAGGCCCAGCACCACCCACTCCATCCACCTTTTCTCACTGACGCGTGGGGTCCGTCCGTCATCCTCAAGCTCCAGCCGCGCCAACCTAACCACCCCAGCCGAGATTTTCGCCCGCGCCGCCCCAAACCGCTCCCGTTCTCCGCTGGATTCCCTCCCCAAAACCACGCCCCACGATCCCTAGAATTGGTCGCCACGTTTGCCCCTACAAAAACCGTGTCGCTTGCCTTCTCTCACCTCCCCAAAAACAGATACCCTAGCCACCTGTCACGCCGCCCCTCGGAGCTGCCTTAGCCTCGTCCGACCTCGCGCCGAGCTTCTGCGCCATGCACCACCCCTGCTGAGCCCCTCTCCCTCAGGTTTCGTCGTCGTACGATGCTAACGCCCCCGTCGAACTCGCAGTCGCTCTCGTCGCCGTCGCGCCCCCGCTTCCGGCCCACTTCATAGTCGTCCAGTCCCATGGGGAGCATCCCCTCGACCTCCTCTTTGATTTGAGTCTGTTCCGATCGAAAACCATGCACCAGAGCGCCGGGAACAGCAAGCTCCGACAAGCCGGCCAGCTGGCCGCAACCCATGGCCCTTGGATCCAATATCAAGGGCCGAGATTAGATCCAATAGATCCATTAATTCCTAGCCGTTAGATTCCAATCCAAGGATCTAGACCGAGCCACGTCTTCCATAAAATGCAATCCATCCGTTTCAAAATCAAGGGTCCAGATCGATAACTATATATAAATAAACATAAAACAAGGCCTTATAGCGTCATCATCACATCGATTGTTGAAAATGAATTAGAAAATTAGGATATTTAAATTCGGCTTAATCTGTTAATTAATATAATAAGAAGAATAACTAAAAATATTAATTGTTCAAAAAAGCCATTGGTAGCCATTTGACAAATTTATATTAAATAACAAAACAGTTCCTGCCTTTTGACAAATTTATGCTTTAGCCATTGAATTTTTTTTGTAATTACTTTTTAGTCCTTAATTAATTTCATAAATTACAAATAGATCCTCAGAACTAAATTATTAATTACAAATTAGCGCATAAATAGTAATAATAATGATGATACTTATAATAATTATATAACAATATATATATATTTTTATAAGTAATGATTAGTAGAATTATTAATATTTATAAAATATAAAATATAATAATAATAATGCTATTAGTAGCAATAATGATTGTTAAGTAAACAGTAAAATAATATGGTAATATTATTATTCTAATAATAATAAATATATTACATAATAATATTAACATTGTTAATGATTATGATAATTACGATATGATAACACTATTATTAATGATAACCAACATAATATTAATAGTATAATATAAACATTATATTATTTATATTGTCGATAATAACATTAAAAATACCATAATAGTAATAATAAAAATATTATTATTAACAATAAATAATAATAATAATGATGATGCCCTTTTTACAATAAAACTTGTATAACTTTAGTAAATTATAAAATTAATCTTTGTTAATTAATAAATTCAATCTTAAATCCTAAAGTTTTTCAAATTAAAATATCTCACTGTTTTAATATAATAATTTGCACTTAAGTCCTCAGCTCTTTAATTTAATTACAGATTAGTCCTTAGAACCTTATAAATGCCATAACTTTTAAACCGTAACTCCGAATTCAGCGAATTTTATACCAAAACAATCGTAGTGAAATAACCTATGCGGTCATAACATTATCCTACTGTTTCCATTCTGTTGGATGCATAGTTGTGATTGAATTGTGTTTCTTTGTCTGTCGTGCCTGCGCGCTTAGACGAATAAACTTCGGATCCACTTTGTGAGGACTTCAAGAATCGACACTCCAAGATCATTGAGCAGCAATATAATTACAAAGGCAAGTGTCTTTTACCATTTTGTGCCTACTTTACAAAACCTCTATCTTGTAAATTGCGTGCTTGTGTCAAATTGAATGCGCACCTACTATTAGGAATTCACTTAGTTTTCTTATTATGTCTTGTCACCCTAGTTTACCTTTTTGTTAGGTAGATTACATGCTTAGCTTGCTATTGTTAAGATGGGTGATATTAATTTGATTTATTATCATACTTGCTTCATGAGGATTAATGGGTTATTTAATAGTAACTTGGAGATTAGTGATTTGGGGATATAATTGGTGTAGGGCTGTGTGCGGGGTTACCGGCACTGTTCCTTGGTATGTTATCTCTCCAAATTTAAGGACCAGTTTGTGGAGCGACCACCCATGTGTTACCGTACAACTACGAGCCAAAAATGGGCGCGGTCTGGCGTAGTAAATGGTGGAGACCAGTTCTGTGCGTGCCAACCGGTGGAGCGGAGAAAGTGGGTTACGCCTGGATCCTTCTAGAGAGAGATGTGTGGGGAAGAGAGGGTTACTCCCGAGAAACATGTGGCACAAGAGAGGGCCTTTCTAAGGTTACGGTTAGTGCCTTATTAGGTGAAATCTCAGTGGGCACGTACAATTTGGAGGAAGGCATGGAAAAGGCTTAAAGTGATCTCTTGCCCTCACACCAAAAGAAGTGTGCGGGTGCGAGCTGGCACAGGCATAATACAGATTCTTTAGTCCACCTGGAAACAGGGGATGAAATCACTTCTAGTGGAGAATTGTGTACAACCTTTGCAGAGTTAAAATTGTCATGACAGCCGTGCTCACGGTCATGAGCATTGCATGGACCCTCACATGATTAGCTGGATTTTGGTATGGTTTGGTTAGTGATCACAGTGGGAGACTGTGATTGAAGGTGCTACAGTCGGGTAGGCTGTAGGCACGTTGGTTTATAGATGCGATATCTATCACTTAGTAAATAGGAGCTTAATAAGAAGTGTGTCTCTATTATGTTCTTTTATGCAAGAGGACCCTATATTGTCTTTGCTTTGTTTATTGTCACTTGTCATACTTTTCCACACTTGCTGAGTACATCCCGTACTTAACCTTGCCAAAATGCTGATCAGTAGAAGAAAAGTTTGAGAGGAGATTGAAGACACAGGAGCTTATGTCTAGGTGTGCCGTCTCTCCGGTCGACTGCCTGTGGAAGCAGCGCTACGCTTGGTTTTTCTTTCCACTGCATTTGGTAATCATTTTTTTTATCGTAACATTGTTCTGTTTTACCATTAATGAAGTCACTTTATGTGTGAAACTTGGTTTCTGGGCACACATAAAGGGTCACTTGGTTTTAGCCTTAAAACTGGGTGTGACATACATGATCACATCTGCACCTTTTGACTTTACAAGCAACGAAACAAGCACTTGCTACAAAACATCCTATACTGATATTTCACCATGCATCTACCACGACCATCAGAGAAGAGTCTTTCTGCTCCTGCTATCTCCCACAGACGGCATTCATCATTGGTAGCAGTCATAATGTTTGCCATGTTTGAAGCTACTCCGCCAAAAACATAAGAGCTGCGATGAGTCCATAGCGGAGTCAAAAACCTTTCCTTTGACGCTCCGGGATTTTGACCCATTTTATCCCACCATATAAAGACATTCGTTTCCTCTGGGTTAGGAGCTAGGTCATGCAAACCCACTTGTCTCCGAATGGAGTACCAGTACTGCTGTGAGAATGAACAGCCAATTAAGAGAGGATCTATGGTTTTTGAGGCTTGATCACAAAGAGGAGAACAATCTAGATGAGGCAAACCACGCCATGCAAAACAGTTAGCTGTCTAGCATCTATTATGAGTCCCTAACCATAAGAAAAAATTACATTTACCAGGTGCACAGGTCTTCCAAATTTTTCCCCACAGCATAAAAGTAATAGACTCCCCCCTCCTTGAAAAAGGAGGTCATAGGTAGATTTTGTAGTGTACTGTCCACTGTGGGATAAGGACCAATGACGAACATCCTCTAGGTCAGGTTGTAAAGCACAAAGGATATCCCATAGAGTGATGTACTCAATCAGTTCTCGAATCGCTGAAGCTCCTTGAACATCTAAAATTCATTTGTGTTCCACGAGTGCCTCAACCAGTGTTCTTTTCTTGACAATTCTCTTGGCCACCACCGAGTGTAGTCGAGGAGCAATGTCTATGACTCATTGTCCTTGTAGCCACCTGTCTTCCCAAAATAAAGTGCACGTGCCATCACCAGCCTCTGTTGCTATAGCCATTGTGAAAAAGGCATTGACTTGTTTTGGCACTTGAATTGGAAAAAGGCTCCACGGTCGTTGAGGTTCTATTTTTTGCAACCATAGCTATCTCATTCTAAGCGCCCATCCTAGATCCTTCAAATCTGAAATACCGAGGACTAAGCTTTCTAGGATGTGCCACCTTCCCCCAAGCAACCAAGCAGTGATCTCCTTTGATTTCTTTCCGTCCCGTCCATAGAAATCTCCTAACCTTTCAATTGCCTTAACAGCACACTGCCATAAGTCCTGTGCTATGATCAAGTAAATAAGCCTCGCTGCCATGACATACTGAACTAAAACTCCTCTACCTGCCCTGCTCATAAGATCAGCCTTCCAACTTGATAACTGATCAGCAATCTGATCAATGATCTGGTGAATTTGAGCCTCCGTGAGCTTTTTCAGAGAAAGCAGTAAACCAAGGTATCGACAAAGAAAATTAGAGATCTCATACGAGAGGCTTTGTTGGATAACCTGCAGTTCTAATTCACTACACTAGATGAGATAAATGTTGCTCTTTCAAACATTTGTCTTAAGGCTATAAGCATCTCCAAAGAATAGAAGAATTTTCATGATTATATCAATATCACTAACCTTCGGTCGAAGACAAAGCACAACATCATCAGCACAAACAGAAATTCTATGTTGGAGATCTTTGGAAGATAAAGCCTGAAGAAGGCAATCATTCACTGCTGGGGACACCAAGTGACCAAGGACATCCATCACTAGGATAAAAAGCATAAGTGAAAGAGGATTACCCTGCTGAAGTCCTCGCCAGTGTGTGATAACCTCACCGGGAATTCCATTAACATGAACTCGAGTTGAAGAAGAGCCCAATAAGCCACTAATTGTATCCCTCCAAATGTGCCCGAAACCCATATGTTTCATTACCTCAAGAAGAAAAGACTAGGCCACCGAATCAAATGCTTTCGGTATATCCAATTTCAACAAAAAAATGGGGGAGCTTTTGCCGGTGTAAGAACCATGTAGTCTGTTGCACAAGCATAAAGTTATCTTGTATGAATCTCCCTTTAATAAAGCACTTTGATTAGGGGAGACTAACTGGTTCAGTCTTCGCAAAGCTATGGACAAGGCTTATCGGTCTAAAGTCTTTAGACTGGTTGGCAACCTCCATTTTTTGGCAAAAGAGTAATAAAGGTTGAATTCAGATATTCAAACTTATTGAACTTATGACTCCATACACAGTTGATTCTTCTTACATGACCTCCTTCTTGATTATGCGCCAGCACGCTTTATAGAATCAGAGGAACCATGTTGAGATGTGCCATGGTTCATTATGAGTGATGAGTCATTGACAAGTTTGAATTTGGTTTGAGTTGCAAAGTTACTGGGGATCACATTTGAGTCTTGGTTGATAATTGTCTAACCAGTGAAATGGTGAAGATGCTTAAGTGTTTTAAGAGAGGGAAACATGTTTGCTTGTATCATGATGTGTAGGTGCATGGAGTAAACTTGGTGGTCAGCGGTGGGAGGATCAAGCATAAGTTGGGGACTTGGAGCCGAACGATTGAGAAGCCGGATGAGGTCAAGGGTGATCCACACTATACATGTGAAAAAGGCAAGAAGCACGAACAGTTTCACGGTTGTGCCTCAAAACCGTGGAAGTGATGAAGATGACAGGTTGACCAAGGCAAGGCGAGCAGGATACTGGAGCATGTGACAAGGGGGCCCAAGGAGCGAGACCGGGAGATTGCCGGCAATCTAGATCGCAAGATAGGGTGACACGCATCGACATTAGGATGACATGCTTTGAGAATCGTGCAAAGCGATTTCTTGTTTTGAGCCTCAAAACCGAAAGTGGTGGATGGTGGTGTACATGGCACCATTGCAAAGGTTTCGTCGCGGCGAAGCAAAATCATGAAGGACTCGATGGCATCCAGGTGACAACTAGAAAGTTAGATGATTTTGCTCTTAGCTTATATTAGGTGTAAGGGTACTTTATACATGCTTATCAGGTCGAGACACTTAACTTCGTGGTTCACTTGATCCTGCACTACTCGACAGGCTTGACATTATTCAGGCAGAGCAGGCTGAGCACAAGAAGCTCTTGTAGGAGTCCGAGGAGCGGATCAGACGGGAGAGGGCCGAGTTTGAGGAGAGGATCCGACTCGAGCGCCTTCAGATTAATTAAGGAGAGGCTAAGGATGGAGAGAGCTTCTTGAGGAGAGGAGATGGCAGGACAGGGTGTAAGGATCAAGGACACCGAGAAGGGGAGATTGAATCGGTGGACTTATAGGACTAATTTCGCTACGAACTAAAACTATAAGACTTGATCGCTACGGAAGCAAACCTATTCAATTCTAGTAGGCCAAGACCCTAACAATGCTAGTAATAAGAACAACAAGCAAGCACTAGCATGATAGCTAACAAGAGGAATCAAAGAACAACCTATCACACTACTCAAACGGTAAGTAAATGCAGTAAGCAAAGAGAGTGAGATAGAGAATGCTCAGTGATTTTTTCTCGAGGTCTCAGAAGATAGGCGCCTTCCGCTAATCCTTGTTGAACCACTCCCATCGGAGTCTTGGTTCCTCCCATCGTTTTCGGAACGATGTTCACAAGGGTATGCTTCACTCCCGAAGTGAAGTCACCGACAGCCCAGCTGTCGCACACAATACCCAAGCGCTATAGCAAACCTCTAAGGCTCAGGCGCTCCCTCTTGATTTCGCTTTTGAGCGGGGGACCAGAACCTCGTACAAACTCTATGACAAATTTTACAATCTTCTCGAAAGCTCAATCACCAACTCCTAGCCGGTCTAGGCTGCCCAAACCAAGAGTAATAGGCAAAAATCACTTCTATCAAGCCCCACAAGCTCTAGAAGTGTATGAATACTCCCTATCACTCTCCTACTAGCACCAAAGATCTCCAATCTAGCTATGTGCTCTCTTGAAGGTGTCCCTTGGCCCCTCACAAGTTTCCTCTAGCTGATCCGACTAAGGCACATAGCAAAACGTACCCCTCTACAGTTTAAATAAGCTCCAAGCCCAGAAACAACTATTGAAACGTGATGTCATAAAGCTGACTGCTTTGTGCAATCACCGAACTGTCCGGTGACTGCCACACCAGACTGTCCAGTGTCTTCTCTGTAGCAACTCCAGAGAGCACCTCTCTCTAGACTCTGATATCCTGGCTCACCGGACTGTCCGGTGACCTCATTGGACTGTTTGGTGACTGCTTCATCGACTGAACTTGAGCTTCGGTCTTCGACTTCGCTTCCTCTGCCATCTCCAGTGCTTTTAGAGGATCTAAGGAGCATTCACACCCTCTAACACTTGTATGACAGGAGACAAATAACCTTACCCTGCTTAATAGTACCGACGTTCCTATAAACTCTCTAGCTGTCCTTAGCCTTGATCCACCGACACCCGAAAACTCCTCTTCTTGGGATCGTCCTTGTCATCCATCGAGGAAGTCCACCATGTTGATGTAGATTAGCGGGGTGGTACCAACAATCACAACCGTTACCTATGGTGTCCATTCAATCACCAAAATCAGTTCATACCTTTTAGGTGACTTCAAAGGTCATGAAGCTAACAATCTCCCCCTTTTTGGTGATTGATGACAACCATAGTACTCACAAACAGGCTCAAACGAGTTGAAAGAAGATAGAGAATAAAATGCATCTCGAAAGAACACTTACCCCCTTACCTTGATGACGGCTCAAAAAATTTTTGCAAGCGTTCCCCTCTGTCATGGGTTGGAAGCATCAGTCTCCCCTGTTCTCCCCCTGTTTGGTAGCTCTCTCCCACCTTTGTTATCTAATCGCACAAAAAGATGGCATCGAGGAAGCATATAGAGAGGGAGAATGCTGGATAGACAAAGGTTAGTGCACGATAGATAGAGACCGAGAGCGCAATGCACGAAGGAACCTACAAAAACAATCACAACACAGGGAGCCATACATACTGAATCTACGGGGTTAGTCCAAAACCGAGTGTGTTCTAATGAGCTAAAAGAGTCAAATGAAACACAAGCTCATCAAAAATAACACAAAGAGCCAATGAAAACCTCAAAATAAAGTCCAGAGCCCTAACTACCCATCCACAGGCTCCTCGTAGATAGCTAGTCACTCAAAAAGCGATACACCTCATGTATCACACCCAAACTCCTAGAAGAAGTCTAATCTTGCGCAGCTGAAGAGCTGGGTGCAGTGACGGTCAGTGGCTGCTCCTCAGCTAGCTGGGCTGCTGCTGCTAACTCATCTCCTCCTAGCTGCTCAGCTTCATCAAACGCACTCTAGCCGGAGGAAGACGTAGGGGAAGGCTCCTTGCCATCAAGAGTAGCTGGCTAATCTGTACTAGCAAGAGCTTGAGCTGCATCCTCTGCTGTGTATCCAACCACGACTAGGATAGTCGCATTTGACACACTGGGCTGCTTGGCTGTGGTGGCTGTGGGCTCTGCCTCTGAAGCCTGCGATGGTGGCTTTGTCAAAATAGACTCAGCTGTAGTAGCCTCAAATGATAGAACCCTCGAAGCAAGAAGAACTACCAACTGCTGTCCCTGACTCCAATGTCGGTATAGATACTCTGGGCTCAACTGAAGCAAATAGAACCGATATATAGTACGAGGAAACTGGGTAGAACTGAGATGTGGTAATAGATACACTGACTCCTGCAGTAGTCGCTGTCGTGTTGGCTGCCCCAAAAGGTACAAACAGTGAAAGCGGGGCTGAGAGCAATGTAGTGAATGTGGGCTGCTGCTGCTGACTCAAAAGCTCAGTAGTGAATGCCGGCGCTCATGAATACTGAGGCTGAGGTGCTGTGGGCTGAAGCTGTGAAGGCAAGGGAACCGGTAGCGTAGTCGTAGGAAACGTAGGTAATGGTGGCATACTGATCCCCTGGAGATACGATGTAATTGCTCTGAACCTTGCATATATATAAGATATGGCCGCTGCCATCTCCAACTGAGTGCGCTGCGACCTCTTGAAGAGCTATCTGTCCTGCTGTCTCCTCTCAGTTAGCTCTCTCTCCATTCGTAGCCTCCCCTCGATCTGGAGGCGCTCAAGTCAGATCCTCTCCTCGAACTCGGCCCCTTTCTTTGCGAATCTGCTCATCCTGCTCAAGCCTGTATCTCCTCTTCTCAGCTTGCTCTGCCTGAATAGCATCCAATATGGCAGCTAGCGCTGGGTCAAGTGTGGCACGAGAGGTCAAAGTCTCGACCTGACCTGGAGCCTCAGTGCTCCCAGCCCTGGCTGTGCTCCCTCCGGAGCCTCAGTCTCAATCTCTAGGTCCTCAGGGGTTGAGGTCTTCTCTCCTCCAGGGGTGCTCTGCGAAGCTGACACTCTAAGTACTTTGGAGTTGAATGGCTCAGCTGGACTGAATGAGATGGCAATCTCTCCTCAGCATCAGAAAAATATACGGGGCAAATGGTAACTGACGAGCTCCTATCCCCTCATAGATAACATCCTCCATCTGAGCAAGCAAAAGATCTGTCAAGTCGAACTCATCATGCCTCAACAGAAAACATAGCAGCCACTAATGTAAAATGATGACCTGCTCTCTGTAGCCAACTCGAGGCGCCATAGTCCAAAACATAAGATACATGGGCCAAAAGTGCATCTTGTTTTTTGTCGACCGAGGTGGTCTGTACACGTTCGGTGCGAAAAAACAAGACGCACTTTCGACGCACGAATTAGAGCATTTAATGCACCAACAAGGCCCGTTTTCTTTCTGTTTTTTGATGGTGACCAAAATAAAAGTTACAAGTGCAAACTTGAGTTTGGAGTCTACCAGGGTGGTTTGGATATGTTCGGTGCGAAAAAACAAGACGCACTTTCGGCGCACCTACGAGGCCCTTTTTGTACCGCTTTTGACGGTGGCCAAAACATAAGATACATGCGCAAACTTGAGTTTGGAGTCCACGGGGTGGTTTAGACATGTTCGGAGCAAAAAAATAAGATGCACTTTCGGTGCACGAACCAGTGTATTTAAAGCACCTACCGCTTTGTCTCTGTTTCAAGATGGTGACCAAAACATATGATACATGCGCAAACTGGAGTTTTGAGTCCATCGGGGTGGTTTGGACATGTTCGGAGCAAAAAAACACAACGCACTTTCGGCGCAAGAACGAGTTCATTTAATGCACCTACAGGGCCCATTTTCACGTCATTTTTTACGGTGACAAAACATAAGATACATGCACAAGCTTGAGTTTGGAGTCTACCGGGGTGGGTTGGACATGTTCGGAGAAAAAAACAAGACGCACTTTCGGCGCACGAACCAGTGCATTTAATGCCCTGCGGGCCCATTTTCACGCCATTTTTTGACGGTGACCAAAACATAAAATACATGCGCTAACTAGAGTTTGGAGTCCACCAGGCTGGTTTGGACATGTTCGGTGCGAAAATACAAGATGCACTTTCGGCGCACGAATTAGTGTATTTAATGCACTATGGGGCCCGTTTTCTATCCGTTTTTTATGGTGAACGAAATGTAATATACATGTGCAAACTTGAGTTTGGAGCACAAAGCGATGGATTGGACATGTTCGATACAAAATTACAAGACGCACTTTCAGCGTACGAACCAGTGCATTTAATGCACCTACCGGGCTTGTTTTGTTTTCGCTTTTTGATGATGACCAAAACGTAAGATACATATGTAAACTTGAGATTAGAGTCCACCTCTGTGGTTTGGACACGTTCGGTACGAAATAACAAGACCTACTTTCCGCGCACGAACCAGTGCATTTAATGCACCTACAGGGCCCATTTTCTTTCCGTTTTTGATGCTGACCAAAACGTAAGATACATGTGCATACTTGAGTTTGGATTCACCGAGGTGTTTTGGACATGTTTGGTGCGAAAAAATAAGACGCATTTTCGGCACACGAACCAGTGTATTTAATGCACCTATGGGCCCATTTTTGCACCATTTTTTGACAGTGACCAAAACATAAAATACATGCGCAAACTTGAGTTTGGAGTCCACTTAGGTGGTTTGGACATGTTCAGTGCAAAAATACAAGATGCACTTTAGACGCACGAATTAGTGCATTTAATTCACCTACAGGCTCGTTTTCTTTTTATTTTTTGAAGGTGACCAAAATGTAAGATACATGTGCAAACTTGAGTTTGGAGTCCACCGGGGTGGTTTAGACATGTTCGATGCGAAATTACAAAATGCACTTTCGGCGCACGAACCAGTGCATTTAATGCACCTAAGTGGCCCGTTTTCTTTCTATTTTTAGATGGCGACCAATGTAAGATACATGTACAAACTTGAGTTTGGAGTCCACCGGGGTGGGTTCGACATGTTCGGTGTAAAAAAATAAGACGTACTTTCGACTCACGAACGAGTGCATTTAATGCACCTACGGCCCCATTTTCGCGCAATTTTTTGGCGGTGAGGAAAACATAAGATACATGCACAAACTTGATTCAAAGTCCACCGGGGTGGTTTGGACATGTTTGGTGCAAAAATACAAGATGCACTTTTGGCGCACGAACCAATGCATTTAATGCATCTACAGGGCCGTTTTCTCTTCGTTTTTTGATGGTGACCAAATTGTAAGATACATGTGTTCACATGAGTTGGAGTTCACCGGGGTGGTCTGGATAGGTTCCTCGCGAAAAAACAAGATGCACTTTCAGTACATGAGCTAGTGCATTTAAGGCACCAACGGGGATAATTTTCTTTCTATTTTTTAATGGTGACCAAAATGTAAGATACATTTGTAAACTTGAGTTTGCAGTCCACCTGGGTGCTCTGGACATGTTTGGTGCAAAAAACAAGACGCACTTTTGGCGCACGAATCAGTACATTTAATGCACATACGGTGTCATTTTCGCACCATTTTTTGACGGTGCCAAAACATAAAATACATGCGCAAACTTGAGTTTGAAGTCCATCGGGGTGGTTTGAACATGTTCAATGCCAAAAACGAGACGTACTTTTGGTGCATGAATCGGTGCATTTAATGCACCTACGGGACCCATTTTTTTTCCTTGTTTGATGGTGACCAAAACGTAAGATACATGTGCAAACTTGAGTTTGTAGTCCACCGTGGTGGTTTGGATATGTTCGGTGCGAAAAAACAAGACGCACTTTGGGCGCACGATCCAGTGCATTTAATGCACTTACGGGGTCCGTTTTCTTTTCGTTTTTCGATGGTGCCAAAAATGTAAGATACATATGCAGACTTGAGTTTGGAGTTCGCCGGGGTAGTTTGGACATGTTCAGTGCGAAAAAACAAGACGCACTTTTGGCGCATAAACCTGTGCATTTAATGCTTCTACGGGCCTGTTTTCTCTGCGTTTTTTGATGGTGACAAAAATGTACCATACATGTGAAAGCTTGAGTTTGGAGCCCACCCTGGTGATTTGGACGTGTTCGCTGCAAAAAAACAAGACGCACTTTTGGCGCGTGAACAAGTGCATTTAATGCACCTATAGGGCCCAATTTCGCGCCATTTTTTGACGGTGACCAAAACATAAGATACAAGCACAAACTTTTTGCGTAAAAACAAGACACACTTTTTGCACCTTTGGGGCCCGTTTTTGTGCCGCTTTAGACGGCGACTAAAATATAAGATACATGCGCAAACTTGAGTTTGGTGTCCACGGGTGGTTTGGGCATGTTCAGTGCAAAAAAAAATAAGACGCACTTTCGACGCACGAACCATTGCATTTCGTCTCCATTTCAGGATGGTGACCAAAACAGATGAGAATATCACTCCTTTAGATACACACAAGAGTTCTCAAATTAGTGTTGATGAAACTCATGCATGACAGTTGAGATTAGAGGTGAGCTCGTTCCTAAACACAAGTCTTCCTTCCTTTGAGAATAGATTGCTACCTAATAACTTTATCATGATTAGGAACATTGGCGAGAGTCAAAGAAAGCATGAAGAAGGACTTGGTGATGCTCAAGATCAGAACCGTACCTTCGACCTCAAAGGAGATCCAAACAACTCAGGTTCGAGTCTGACTCGGACTCTAGGAGCAGCCTGCACTCAAACGGATGCCACTGTCTCATACGAGCTGCGTTTTGGACGTTGTAGATATGGTTGGAAAGCTAACAAGATAACCTTTCCAACGGCCCCAATCTCATCCCCATATTGGACTGGAATCAGCAGGAATCATTAAAATACGATGATGTCCAGAAACTGCTCCGATTGCTGCGACACTATCTTTTGGCTTTTGGGCCGTGTATCTTTTCTAGGCCCATTAGTATTATGGTTTGCCCCTAAGGTTGTCCTAAACTTTATATAATCAGTTGCCACCATCATTAGAGATAGGTTTTGATTAGTTTTCCTTTGTTATGAAACAGTTTCATCATTTGACGGTTTGTTAGTTTTCCAACTATGTGATTTAATTCAGATTTTGCAATTGAGTTGCGTTCTTCCTTGTTCTTGCTGGTGTTCTTTGATTTGCAGACTGAGATTAGCCTTCTTGGTGAGGTCAATCATGTACGCACGATTAATAACTAGAGGAGAAGTGGTGCTGCGATTGCGGGGTTTTGAATTGTGTTGATTTGAGGCCGAATCGATTGTGTGTCGCATCTCCGCCAAATCGAGAGTTAACATGACCTGATGGAAGATCAGGAACCATGTACACATCAAGTGGTAATCAGAGCTTCAGTGATACTATCAGGTTCACATCTATTCTTGTTTATTTTGCATTTATCCTATCGTTCACAAAAAAGCCGAAACAAAAAAAAATTAGTAGATCGTTAGGTGTTCCCCTGTCCAAGCCGTGTTTAGCCTTTGCATAATTTTATTTCAGAGGCCGTAGTGTTGAGTTTGTGTCCTTAGTTTGTCTTTTGGTTGCTGAATTTCGTGATTTTTTTTATCCATGTGTTTTCCTTCATCGTTCTTTCACATCGTGTACAGATCTGTTATCGTGTCACATCTGTTAATTGTTTCTTTTACGTTGAAATTTATCTCACTCACCCACCCCATATTTTGATCACAACCAGATCCACCTCTCCATATTTTCCCGCTGCACAATCACCCACAAAAACGTCCATAAAATTCGCATCCAATTTGAAATCCGAATCTGTTTTCAGCCTTTTAAAAAAATCTTATTCGCGGATCCATCATTAAAATAGTCATAACTTTTGGTTCTGGACTCCAAATTAGACATATAAGTACTTTTCGGATATCTACAGAAAATTTTCCATCCTTTGACCATCCTAGATTCAAATAATTCGGATAACAATTTCTGTTTTCGCACTCCAAAGTTTCAGCACAGATTTAACAGAAATTCTTGATTTTCTCCAAGCCACATCTTTCATCATATTGATCTGAAATTTCGTCGTGTACCATACTTTGTGCTTCTGGTTCAGATAAAAATATCATAACAGTAAATAAAAAATAAAAAATTTTGAAGACCTAGAAGCCGGGAATTAACTTTTGCTATTTTTAAGTGCTGAATAGTTTGCTGATTTCTAGAACCTTATCGATTGTGTTGTTGCTGCCCTTTGATATCTTAATTCTTATTCTTGTAATATCTAGATTTTTTATAAGATTGGACCAGCAACTAGAACATAATACTTAGAACGCTTATTCAATATTATTATCTGTTATAGAATTCTGTTCCACTAATCATTATTTCAGCCCTTTAAGCTTCACATATCCACCTCAGATCAGCACTATATATTTGACCCTTTAATTGTGGAATTATGACTCCTTGGTTCCTCCTACCATTGCTTGCACCATCCCTTGCTTTGCTTTGGTAAAAATCTTGCAAGAGCTCAGTAAGGTGTTTTCTTTTGTGGAATTTTCACCACCCATCTCACTATAGCTGTAGGAATAATATTTTGTGCTATCTATATGCTATTTTTCTAACCATGACAAAAAGAAAAAGAGGTGAATACGATGTGAGTAGTGCTTTGCAAAGAGTCTTTGGTAATATCAATGCAAACTTTACAAAACGCATTGAGTATGTGAATAATATGATGGCAAGCCTTAAGAGATGTAATCCACCACAAAGAGCTGTCGCACGTGATCAAAAGACGCATGAGGTTCAGACCATTGCTACATCATCTCCTTCCACGAGTAATTATATTCTTTCATCTCTTCCGTTATATGATGGTTTCTATTCTATTAAATATATTGCTTGAGAAAGAGAGATGGATAATCTATTTGGACAATGCCGTATGAGTGAAAGGAGAAAGCTTTTGAATGTCGGTTGTGTATTAGTTGATCATGCTTTAACTTTATGGCAACATTTATATATAACTAAAAAATATCCTCGGACATGGAGTGATGCTAAAATTTTAATGAGAAATTTTTTTGTTGATACATCTTTGAAATCTATGTGTAGTTGTGATGAACACTCTTTGAAGGAGGAGCTTTCTACTGTACCTCCTAATGTATGTAACATTTTACAAGAAATTGAGATCAAACAAGAAGATGAAAGTGATACATACATGGAGAAAGAAGAGATACACAATGTTCCATACATAGCCCAAGATGAGACTGATGATAACACGCCAAAAGGTATTGCTGAAAATGAGAAGAAACTTATTGAACATCGATATACAAAAGGTGACAATATTTTTGTTGCGCTGAAATTTCTTGCCTATCCTACTTTTGTAAAGCAACCCCTAGTATCACCTTTTATCCATTTATTCAGATTTCTCGATTGTGTTTTCTTGGTTCTGGTGCTCCAATTGAAATTCCTGGAATTTTCTCCTAGGAATAATTCCTTTTCCTTCAAAATCCAGAGTGGGCCGGCCACCCTTTTCCTACTCCGACCCAGCTTGCACGCACGCGAGCCCAACAACCGCTGCGGTGTTCTTTCCCTAGCCAGCGTCGCCCACTTGGCCGGTGCAACTCTGGCCACGCCGCATCTGCTGCGCTGTCGGACGCTGTCCAACAGCAACAGAACATCGCCGTCACCTCCATCCGATGAACCCACCTGGGAAGTTGTGCGCCCACTGTTTTCCAGCCCGGTTTGGACAGCTGTCCAGTCGCTCGGAGCGCCTCGTCAGACGCCGTCGACGCTGCCACGCCGCCCGTGACAAATGGCTCACCCATCGGCCGGAGTAATACCTCACCAGCCTCGCTGCATCTCCCGACAGCCGTCACTCCATTAAACACCTTCGCATTGTCACATCGCTCGCAAACTCCCGACCAAATGATGGCTTCCAGCCGGTTGGGGAAATTGGGCGTCGTGGCAACGCGCTGGCCGCATCCGAGCGCAGTCGCGCGCCCCGACGTTCCCCTAGCTCGCTAGAAGCACACTAGCTAGCCTCCGAGCGACCACCTGGTGGAGTTTCGCCTTCAATGCGGAGCTCTTGCAGCAGCCGAGCCCGTCGGAGCCCCACCACGCCGCGCCGACTATAAAAGGCATCCGCTGCTGCCCATGTGCGCCCTTCGGGCTGCCGCCTGCCTTCCAGGTCACTTCCCTCACTCCCAGTAGGATGATCGCCAATTTCCTTTTTTCGCCATCGTCTTCCCCACGGCTGGTTGTCGCACGCCACCGGCTGCTGTTCTGGAGCACCATGCACGCACCGGGGAACTGTTCAAGTCCGATAGGTTGCAGTCTAGCGCCTCCATTTGCCGCTCGATGCCGCCACCTCTGGGCGACAGGTGAGCCATGGCAACGGCCCGCCAGGTGCAAGCGCTGGCCCAGGTGAAGCTTCGAGCGCAGCCCCTGCGCCCCTGGGGTGCCTTCGTGCCTGGGAACAGGGCCGCCCCAGCAGCCATCGATCCCATCCATGGAGCATCGCTGCCGTGCGCCTCCGACACCGCACCGCCGCCGTTTCAGCTCGTCGCCGATGATGGCGAGCTCGCCCGCATGTCGCCTACACCGCATGCACCTGAGGCATTGCCCTCTCACGGCCTCTGGCCCAGACCGCCGGAATTTCGGCCGGGCGTCGCCGTCCTGGTGCCGCCAGCATGCGCCCAAAACAGAGGACGCGACCCTGGTCTCCTACCAGTGGGCTGCCTGACCCCACGACACAGCACTCGTGTGCACGGACGAAGTGCAGACCAGAGACTCCGGCAGTTGGCTGGATCCTCCCGGAAACCCTCTCTGGAAATGAGAGTTTCCCTCTGGAGTGTCTGGCCTTCTGCTAGAATGTCCGGTAGCCCCTCTCTGGAACGCTCTCACTCACACAGCCACATTTTAGCCACTTTGCCGCCACACCACAACTCCGTTTTAAGTAAACCTTGCACCACTAGAATCATGGTCACGTATCCTAGCACCTGAAGCTCTTCACCACCAGAACCATTGTTTTCTTGGAGTTTAATTGCTCTGGTTTTGTTCGCTTGTTACTAGTCTTATTTTGTGTGTTTGGCTGTGTAGCTGTCGAGGAGCCCGAAGAGGAAGGAGCCGAGGATCCTGAGTACGAAGAAGAACCGGTGTTCGCCTCTGAAGGCAAGCTCTAATCCCCTTAACCATATCTATCCATGTTTTGCAATGCACCTATTAGCCCAGATTGCTTGCATGATATATCTATATGTTTTGCTTATGTTCAAAACCAATGATTAGCTATCAAACGTAGGTTGCTATTGTTTCTATATTAATGTCAGTTACTTGCTTGCGTTAATACAGAACATTACCTTGTATACATGTTGTTTTGATACTCCCTTGTAGACATAGGAATTCCGTCATTCAATTCATTTAACAGATGGAATGATGCCTTGACAGTAGAATGCTTAGGAACCCTGTACTGCGATGCTAAGCATCGCCACACCATTACCTCACTACATACTGTTTTCGAAAGGTGTTAAATTGTGTTTTGTGGCGTGAGTAAAAAAAAGGGGGTGGGAGTAGTGCAACTGGTGCTAGGTAAAAAAGGGGGAGGGATATTTTGAGGGCGGAGCTCAAATTGGTGATGGTGTTAGGTGTATAGTCGTCGACCTGGTTCACCTGTCGTGAACAAGTTGCCATCCCTGCCATATAAGAACTGGCTCTTTGGACCTCAGCGTAGTGATTTTCGTGCAGACACAGAACCTGATGTGCAGGACTCAGCATGACCCCTGTGTAAGCCACATTGAGCGGCCTAGGAGGTCAGTGGGACATAAGTGGCCAGGAGAAGAACGTGGGTTCCCCAATGTTCGGCTCGATATAAATGATAGCCCGTGTCATGGGATCGTATTGTCCATTCATATAACCCCTGGTTTGGTAATACCCGGTGTAGTGAAGGGGACCAGGAGACGACGTGGTCACAGTAATCCCACGGTCTGGCTTCGGGAATGCATAGAAATCGCGTCGTCGGGACTTGGAACCTCCCGATGGATGATGCCCCTGCTGTCAACTTGAGGCGGAATCTGTGGTAAGCTTAGTGGGTTGAGTTGAACGTTATGCTATTCTGTCGCGCAAGAGGAGCATAACCTGTACGTACAGTGTACAACCTCTGCAAAGTGCAAAAATCCATCGGTTGGCTGTCGTCACGGTATTGACACGCTACAGCTTAGGCTCACATTGATTAGCCTCTACTTCTGTCCTTGTTGGAGTGAGTGGGTGTAGCGATCCGTGTTTTGGAAGGTGTCGGCAGTGAGCCGGGGGCCGGCATGGATGCGTACTTGCGCCCAATTTAAAATGTGGGAACTGTGGGAATTGAGGGAACTCTTTCCCAGGTCCAATCTATTATAATATGAGTAACGAACTGGTTTTCTACTTCCTGTTTTGAACATCTATTCTCTAGGAAACCCTGCACAAAATTTGCTTTATGCTGAAAACAGAACCATTGCTGCTCTGTTGTGGCCTCATGCATTCTGTTTGTGCCCCTCCGCTGGGATTAGGGCTTGTTGAGTACTTTTAGTACTCACTCTGCTTGTTGAAACCTTTTGTTAGATGAGGAAGATCAGGAAGAAGAGGATGCAGAGTATGAGGAGTAGATCGCCTCGCCCTGTGCTCAAGTCGCATGTGGTCTTCGTTGCGTTCTGATGTTTCTGTTTGAATAAGAGTTGTTATATTCAATTCCTGATGTATGGGCTACTGATGTAATATTTCTATATGTGCAATGTTATCACATCATTTGTGTGTACCAACTACTGATCCAGAGATTGGAACGTTATACACAAATACCCCGAGAAATCGGGGTATGACAAAGTGGTAATCAGAGCCATACTTGACCGTAGGATGAGGCCTTAGGATTTGACACTGCACACTAGGAGACCGAAATTTATTGTAGTGGGGTTTTCGCCCACGCTTGTCTCCTCTATTAGTGTGTTAGCACTGTGCTTTCTTCTCTTGTGCTGTTCTGCTCTTTGGTTATCCTTCAGGGTTACTGACTTGTGTGCTACCATCTCCTTGCAGATGGATCCTGACGGGTGGACCTACTTGGGTGCCGAGACAGCTGGGATCGACGGGTTTCCTATGATCCTGACTCGTACACTGGCAGGGTTTAGTACACCTAGCCCGTGCTGTACCGCTGGTGGAGCTTCCACTACAGCGAGCACACCCTGTACGAGGTAGAGGCTCATATCGTCGCGTACCCTCTACCACCTTGGACGGTGAGCAGCATCGGCGTTGACTACGAGGACACCCTTCAGGCTGCAGCTCATGAGGCCCTGCTGCACGTGTGCTCGGTGAACCTAGAGCTCACCGGACAAACTCCCGTGCGGTACTTCCCCGTGCTGCTCACAGACAACCCGGTCTGGGTCCACCGTGTGGGCATCCTTCTGGGGCCTACTAGGACGGTGGAGGACCCCACCTTGGCCGAGACAGCACTGTACGTGGTGGCACAGCACCACCTGTGCGAGGGGTACTGTCAGCAGTGGATTGCGCAGCCGCGCATACACTACAGAGGTGCACGTCCACGACCTGTAGTTACAGTTCAGTGTTGCTCACACGCAGCGTGACAACGCTCGGGCCCAGCATGACGCTATGCAGACCTTGCTTGACGCTGCACTGACGCAGCGTGATGCCGTCCAGACCCAGCTGGACGTGGAGCTGGCACAGCAAGACGCCATCCAGACTCAGCTGGACGTGGCGCAGGTGCAGCGCGACACCGCGCTGACACAGCTCCGTACTGTTCATGCAGCCCTTGACACGGCTCGGGCAAAGGAGGGGAGTCTGCTGAAGGCTCGAGCCGACGACCAAGCAACCAACCAGTAGGCACTAGAGGAGTTGTGCCAACAGGGACAGCAGCAGCTACCGGCCTCTCTTACTCGCCGTACTACACAGAAGAGCGTGCCCGGGATGTTTGAGTCCCCTCGTCTACCGCGGGACCCGCCGTCTTCTGAGGAGAGTGTTCTGGCCCGTCAGGAACCTCGCCACAAGCTCACGCCACGTAAGCTTGTCCTGGCGCGCCCTTCCGATGGGAAGCGAGCTGTGGCACCCCATGCCCCGGTACTGGACCAACGCACTCGGGACGCCATCTACAAGCGAGTTGAGAAGCAGTCACGCACCTGTAGGGGCATCTGCAGCTGCTGTGGACGGGATGGCCCCCACCTCTCCGACTCCGTGGATGACAGCGACCTCCTCACGGACTCCGATGAGCCTATGGAGGATGCTCTCGTGGATGACCTCCGCGTGGAGATCCTTGGATCCATGCCAGGTCACCTGCAGGGTACAGGCCGTGAGGACAGCGTGGCTATGGAGACCAAGCCCACTGTTGACACAAGTCTGCCCCTGCCCCGCAGCGGTGACCAGTAAGCCAATCCTACTGTTGGACGCTGGCCTCTAGTAGCCACCGGCGGAGGAGCCCAGCAACTGTTGCTATGTAGGGGGTAGCAACTCTTTTGTTTCACCATGACAGCAGGAGATGACGCACTGCCTAGCAGTGGATGATGCTGACAGTAGCAGCGGCTTTTGACTTTGTAAAAAAAAATTCCTCCGTGCTATGGACACGTCGTATGTATGCCTAACCCCAAGTTGTGACCTCGTCATGTTTGTAATATAAACCATGGTTGTGTGCTATGCTTGCTCGCTTCTTATCGGTTTTTGACTGTATGTATGTTGTGCTGTTTTTATTAAATTAACTTAAAATTTGCAAATCACCCCGTTCTTCAGACTTCGTCAATATCGCCTAACACCACGATATCACCATTTCTATGGTGCATGATGGCGCCAAGGAAACCGGCTGCGCGGGCCAGGAGGGGGAGAGCCTCCCGCAGAGGTAGACCCGCCACTCGCGAGGCGCCCTCTACCCCGCACCATTCTGTCGCATCCAACCAGAGCGCCCCACACCAAGCTCCAAAAGATGAGGCGCAGTAGAGCCATCTTGTTGAAAACCTGGAGGCTCACCCTGCGCAAGCTGCTGCGGGTGCTGCAGCCAATGCGCGTGCGCCGAGAGCTGCTAGAGTCCGGTCTTAGGCGGCGGCTGAAGAAGCTGCTCAAGCAGCCTGCCAGCCTCACCGACATTATGGCAACGCAAACCCAGCGTTTGGGACAGCGGGGAGGACCGAACCCGCAGAGAAGGATGTCGGAGTTCTTGCGACTCCAGCCCCCTTCTTTCGACAGCACCGAAGAGGAGCCACTAGCAGCCGATTATCGGCTGCGGGACATTAACAAGAAGCTTGACATCATGGCCACAAGCGACCACTGAAGGGTGATGCTTGCTGCTCATCAACTGTTTGGGGCAGCAGGAGAGTGGAGGGATAATTATCGAGAAGCCGCCACTGACCCTGCCACCATAAGCTGGAATGAATTTCAGCAGGCATTCCGCGCTTACCACATCCCAGCTGGCACCCGGAAGATGAAGGCCGACGAGTTTTAGGCCCTGAAATTAGGGGCCATGACGGTCAACCAGTACATCAAGAAATTTATGAGGTTGGCCGGTTATGCGCCAGGAGAAGTGGACACTAACCAGAAGAAGCAAGATCGCTTTCTGGATGGGATGAATCACGTCATGCAGGCACAGCTGGTGACTCACACATTTTTGGATTTTAACATGATGATGAACAAGGCCATTCTCCTGGAGAAGGCCCGTGCTGGACTGGACAGTGAGAGGAAGCGTAAGTTCCAGGCACAGAAAACCCGGTAGCAGGAAAGGAGGCAACGCCCGAGGTTCGGGAAGTTTTCGAAACCATCACACCCTCCAGCCATGCAATACCGTACCATGACTGATCAGCAGCATCTGCAACAGTCTGCACCATCAGTCCGTTAGCCAATGCCGCCACCACCCCGAAGCAACCTCAGCAAGAACCCGGCTACGTAAGCTGTGAGGACATGCTTTAACTGTCGTGATCCAGGTCACTTGATGGCCAATTGTCCTCGCAGGGTGCAGCCATACGGAAGAGGACGCGTGAACCACGTCCATGCTGAAACTGCAGAAGAAGCTTCCAACGTGGTACTCGGTGAGTATCTGGTCCTCTCCACTTTCGCAACAATCCTTTTTGACACCGGAGCTTCACATTCATTTATTTCTTTGGACTTTGTTAAAAAGACCTGCTTGCCCATGGCCCTACTTAGAAACCCAATGAAGATTGAGACCCCGGGAGCACTCGTGATTTGTCGGCATGGGTTCCTAAGGGTGAAACTTCATTTAAGTGGGGTAGAATTTTGGGCTGATCTGATTGTTCTACGTGATTTTGGGGATGGATTGGTTAGCATGCCATGACGGCTATATCTCGTGTGCCGACCGCACGGTCACAGTGACCAATTCTAATGAGATCACAGCAGAATGCTACCCTAGAAGGCACAAAACCAGCCCCATAGTATATCGTATGGAAGCCACACCCATAGAGAGAGTACGTGCTGTAAATGAGTACCTTGACGTCTTTCCGGAGGAGCTGCCCGGTATGCCTCCAGACCGAGACTTTGAGTTTCATATTGATTTAGTGCCAGGAGCAACACCTATAGCCAAGAGACCTTACCGGATGGCAGGAAATGAGCTGACCGAACTGAAAAATCAGCTAGCAGAATTGCAAGAAAAAGGATATATTAGACCAAGCTTATCACCTTGGGGCGCCCCTGTTCTCTTCGTAAAGAAGGGCAGCAGCTTCAGAATGTGTATTGACTACCGAGCACTGAATGAGGTTACCATAAAGAACAAGTACCCTCTGCCCAGAATGGATGACCTGTTTGATTACACTGTAATGCCGTTCGGCTTGACCAATACCCCCACTTATTTCATGAATCTGATGAACAAAATATTCATGGAAGAACTAGATAAATTTGTCATTGTGTTTATAGACAACATACTTATCTACTCGAGGAGTGCCTCCGAACATGAAGCCCACCTGTGCGCTGTACTTGGAAGGCTAAGGGAGCACCAACTCTATACAAAGTTCAGCAAAATGTGAGTTTTGGCTCCAGGAAGTTGCTTTCCTCGGATACATCATATCTGCAGAAGCAGTGGCAGTTGATCCCGCCATGGTAGAAGCCGTGACAAACTGGAAGCAACCCACTAATGTAACCGAAGTCAGAAGTTTCTTGGGTCTGGCAGGATATTACCGGAGATTTATTGAGGGGTTTTCAAAGATTGCGAAGCCAGTGACCGAACTGACCAAGAAAGATAAGTTCGTTTGGACAGAAAAGTCTGAACACAGTTTTTAGACCCCAAAATCTCATCTTGTCTCAGCACCGGTGCTTATACTGCTAGACATCCACAAGGACTTTGTGGTATACTGCGATGCATCTTGACACGGTTTAGGTTGTGTGCTTATGCAAGGGGACAAGGTAGTAGCTTGTGCCTCACGCCAGCTGAAAAAGCCTGAGGAGAACTACCGCACCCACGACCTAGATCTAGCTGCAGTGGTTCATGCTTTAAAAATCTGGAGGCATTACTTCATTGGGAATAAGTGCCAAATATTCACCGACCACAAAAGCCTGAACTATATTTTCACTCAGTTAGAGCTGAATCTCAGGTAGAGAAGGTGGCTGATGAGAACATCACTCCTTTAGATACATACGAGAGTCCTCAAAATAGTATTGATGAAACTCACCCACGACAGTTGAGATTAGAGGTGAGCTCGTTACAAAACACATGTTTTCCATCCTTTGAGAATAGATTGCTACCTAATAACTTTATTATGATTAGGAATATTGGAGAGAGTCAAACAAAGCATGAAGAAGGACTTAGAGATGCTTAAGATCAGAACCGCACATTCGACCCCGAAGGAGATCCAAACAACTTGGGTTTGAGTCTGACTTGGGCTTCTGGAGCAGCCTGCACTAAAACGGAAGCTTTAGTCTCATACGAGCTCTGTTTTGGATGTTCTAGATATGGATGGAAAGCTAACAAGATAACCTTTCCAACGGAACTGGCCCTATCTCCAAATTCGACCGGAATCAGCAAGAATCGTTAAAACAATATGACGTCCAGAAACAGCCTGAGTGCTGCGACACTATCTTTTGGCCTTTGGGACTTGTATCTTTTCTAGGCCCATTAGTATTAGGGTGTGCCCCTAAGGTCGACCTAAACTCTATAAATTCAGTAGCCGCCGTCATTAGAGACAGGTTTTGATTAGTTTTCTGCTGTTTCCAAACAGTTTTGCCGTTTGACGGCTTGTTGGTTATCCAACTTCGTGTTTCAATCTAGATTTCGCAAGTGAGTTGCGTTCTTCCTTGTTCTTGCTTGTGATTTTTGATTCGCAGGCAGGAATTAGCCTTCTTGGCGAGGTCAATCGTGTGCGCACGGTTGATAACCAGAGGAGAAGTGGTGCTGTGATTGCGGGGTTCGAATCGTGTTGATTTGAGGTCGGATCGATTGTGTGTCGCATCTCCGCCAAATCGAGAGTTATCACGACCTGACGGAAGATCGGGAACCACGTACACATCAAGTGGTAATCAGAGCTTCAGGTATACCATCAGGTTCACATCTATACTTGTTTATTTTGCATTAATCCTATCGTCCACAGAAAAGCCGCAACACAAAAACAAAATTAGTAGATCGTTAGGTGTTCCTCTGTCCAAGCCGTGTTTAGCCTTTGCATAATTTTATTTCAGAGTCCGTAGTGTTGAGTTTGTGTCCTTAGTTTGTGTTTTGGTTGCTGGATTTCATGATCTTTTTGTATTCAGGTGTTTTTCTTCATCGTTCATCCACACCGTGTTCAGATCTGTTATCGTGTCACATCTGTTAATTGTTTCTTTTGCATTGAAAATTTGTTCCACCATCCCACCCATATTTCGATCACAACCAGATCCACGCTTCATAAATCCACATCTCCATATTTATCTGCTGCTCAATCATCCACGAAAACGTCCACAAAATTCGCATCCAATTTGAAGTCCGAATCTGTTTTCAGCCTTTCAAACAAATCTGATTCGGAGATCCATCTTTAAAATAGTCATAACTTTTGTTTCTGTACTCCAATTTAGACATATAAGTACTTTTTCGATATCTACAGAAAATTTTCCATCCTCACACGATCCTAGATTCAACAAATTAATAACAGAAGTGTCTGTTTTCACGCTCCGAAGTTTCAGCACATATTTAACAGAAATTCGAGATTTTCTCCGGGCCATATCTTTTATCATATTGATCTGAAATTTGGTTGTGTATCATCTTTTTGCTTCTGGTTCAGAGAAAAATATAAAAAAAATAAAATAAAAATTTCCTGATTTCTGGAGCCTTATCATTTGTGTTGTTGATGCCCTTTGATATCTTCATTCATATTCTTGTAACATCTGGAAATTTTTTATAAGATTGGGCCAGCAACTAGAACATAATACTTAGAACACTTATTTAATATTACTATCTGTTATAGAATTATGTTCCACTAATTATTATTTCAGCCCTCCAAGCTCCACATATATACCTCAGATCAGCACTGTATTTAACCCTGTAATTGTGGAATTACGACTCCCTAGTTTCTCCTGCCACTGGTTGCACCATCCTTTGCTTTGCTTTGGTAAGAATCTTGCAAGAGCTCGGTAAGGCGTTTTCTTTTGCGGAATTTTCACCACCCACTCACTGTAAGGAATAATATTTTTGCTGTCCATATGCTATTTTCTAACCATGATAGGAAGAAAAGGAGGTGAATACAATAATATTGTGACAAACTTTGTGAGATGTAATCTACCGCAAAGAGATGTTGGACATAATCAAAAGACGCATAAATTTCAGACCATGGCTACATCATGTCCTTCCACGAGTAATTATATTCTTTCATCTCTTCCTTTATATGATGGCTTAGATTCTACTAAATATATTGTTTGGGAAAATGATATGGATAATCTATTTGGACAATGCCGTAGGAGTGAAAGGAGAAAGCTTTTGAATGTTGGTCATGCATTAGTTGATCATGCTTTAACTTTGTGGCAACATTTCTATATAACAAAAAAATATCCTCTGACATGGAGTGATGCTAAAATTTTTATGAGAGAAATTTTTGTTGATACATCTTTGAAATCTATGTCTTGTTGATACACTCTTTGGAGGAGGAGTTTTCTACTATACCTCTTGTTGCATCTAACATTTTGCAGGAAATTTAGATCAAACAAGAAGATGAAAGTGATACATACAAGGAGAAAGAAGAGATACACAATGTTCTATGCATAGCCCAAGATGAGATTGATGATAATACGCGAAAAGGTATTACTGAAAATGAGAAGAAAAT